>PVJO010002596.1:0-55044 GCA_004026905.1 Hystrix cristata
TGCTTTACCAGGGAATTTATCTCCACAGTCTGTAACGCCCTTCAGGCTACTACAAGTGCAAACTGATTACAAAGATAGAAAAACAGAGAAGTAAAAAGTTTATATATGTATTTTAAATGCACATGAGCGTGTAGAGGCACACACACACACACATACACATGAGCAGTGTGATCAAGTAAACCGTAAATGTTTAAATTAAAACTGAAAAATCCACTACAGTAAAAGACACATTGCTACGAATTCGCGAAATACTCCTCGATTCGAACACACTTATCCCATCATTCTTGTCACTCTCGGAAGCCGCTCTGATGTCCTCTTTCCTGAGTGTCTTTACATGGTGTATTTCCATATAGAAAACAAGGCAGGCTCATAAAAACATTATAGTGTGTCCTCATGCACCTTATTCCCCAGATCTGGCATCATATGACTTCTGGCTCTTCCTCAAAGTCAAAATGACTCCGAAAGGTAAACATTTGGAATCAAGTCAGAACATGGAGGCAGCCAGGACAGCACAACTACAGACAGGAAAGAGG
Source organism: Hystrix cristata (assembly GCA_004026905.1). Taxonomy (NCBI): domain Eukaryota; kingdom Metazoa; phylum Chordata; class Mammalia; order Rodentia; family Hystricidae; genus Hystrix; species Hystrix cristata. Next base: position 534 of record PVJO010002596.1, read on the forward strand.
ACTCCAGAGCTGCTTCAGGAGGTGGCAAGAAGGACAGGTAAGTGTGTTTGAAGTGAGCAGGAGTATCTTTAGGGGGATTCATAGTAATGTGTCTTTTACTGTAATAAATTTTAAAAAATTAAACACTCACTGTAGTTTTCAATCGTATACCATATACATATATATATGTCCATACACATGTATAGCCATATACATACATGCATATCCGTCCATACATAGTCCCGAGGTTGTTGGGTTTCTAAGAAGAAAAGTGTCAGTTGGCCGTTGGAAAGAAGAAAATGTGTAACCTTCAGTGAAAGCCTGCACTTGGCGGCCAAAGTAGCTTCCAGGTGAGTTTGTCCCTAACCTGCTTGTCAAGCTAGACAGCTGCTCCTCAGGTGGTCCAGTTACCAGTACTGAAGCCACTAATGTGAGATTTATGGAGACACATCGCCTGGAGTTTGAAACCTCCTCATTGTTTTCGATGCCAAAGACCGTCCCCTGAATGAGCTGTCACTATTGTATATTCAATTTGCTTCTCTCTCTATCCCTCCGTCTCTCTCTCCCCCACATATACTCATACAAGCAACTTTAACTTTTTTTAAATGACAAAACTAATGTTTTCAGAAATCAGGAAGAAAAATAAACATACATTTGAGCACACAAGAATTAGATCTGCACCACCTAAAAGGCTAGCAATGAAATAGAAAGGAAAAAGTGGGGAAAATATTTGCAACACATGTGACACATGAAGAGCTGATTCCTTACTTACTATGAGTTTACACAAATGAGCATGAAGAAGACCAACAGTTAACCCGGGTGTGGCGGCGCTCGCCTGTAGTACTGGCACTTAAGAGTTTGAAGCAGGAGGATTGCCACAAGTTCCAGGCCAGCCTGGGCTAGCTACATAGTGAGTTCAAGACCAGGCTGAACTACATAGCGAAACCCTGCCTCAAAAAGAAAAGAAAGAGTGACCAGCAGATAAGTAGGTAACTAAGACAGAGGGAAAAGAAGCTCAACCTCACTAATGGTTTTTAAAATGCAAATAAAACAAATATAGATCTCGTATTTCTCCTGTAGTATTTGGTATGGGCAGTAATTTGTAAGTGTGATAATGCACAGCAGAAGTGGTAGGAAGATAATTCACTATCGCACTGTTTGGGGTGTTCTAAATTGGTGCAGTCATTTTGGAGAGCCACCCCGGAACTCTGTTGCTGGGACCATATTTTGCTATAATAATAAAAATATGCCAAGATATATTCAAGAATGTTTATTGTAGCAGTATTTTTTATTTAATTTAAATGTTTACAGTTGAGGACCTATATAAAAACATATCTGTGCTATCTATATTTTTTGGTAATAAATTTATTCAGTTTGATATCAGAGTACTACTGGCCTCATACAGTGAGTTAGGAAGTGTTCTCCCCTATTCGAGTTTTCAGAATTTTTTTAAATTTTATTTTAATGTACATTTTAGATGTATATAGAGAGAATATTCATCATATGGGATTTGTACTTGTACATGGTATATCTTGCTTTTCTTTTTTTCTCGTTCTCCTCCCCTCCCTTCACCTTCTCCTCCCTCCTTATTTACAAAAGCTTTGTTTCCATTTTTTCCTTCTATTCTTTATTTCTCTTGTCCTTCTGTTCCTTTCCCCCACTCCCTCCCTGTTCCCCTTCCCGTGTGAACACTTTTTTCCCTTTCCCAGTATAAAACATTTTACTCTTTATTTACACTTTCAGTTTCCCACATCAGAGAAACAATGTGGTATTTTAGAATGCTGTTCAGTCTCTCTCTCCTTCTCTTGGTTTTGGTGTTTTTTTGAGACGGGGTCTCACTATGCAGTCCAGGCTGGCCTTGAACTCACTATATAGCCCAGGCTGACCTTGAACATGCGGTGATCCTCCTGCCTCAGCCTCCAGAGTGCTGGGATTGCCACCATTCCTGACTATTACAAAAACTTTTTTTGGGGGGGTGCTTCAGATCAAACTCAGGGCCTTGCACTTGCTAGGCAAGCACTTTACCATTGAGCTAAATCCCCAACCTACAAAAGCTTTTTTTTCTTTCTAATTTTTATTTTTACCAAGAACATGTATTGGTACATTATATACATAATGATCATAATCTACATGGTTATTTTGTACCTGTACATGATGTATCTTGGCTTTCCCCCCTTTTCCCCTCCCCTCCCTTCCATTCACCCACCCATCTCTATTTGCAACAAGTTTATTTAGACTTTTCCATTATTTTCCTTTTCATCTTACTTTTCTTTTAACTTTCTTCTTTATCCCCCTTTTCCCTATCTAGTTCTCCTCTCTTTTGAATACTATCTTTTTTTAATATAATATCTATTATAGCCCTTTGTCCTTATTTAAACTTATGGTTTCTCATATCAGAGAAACAATTCGATGTGTACTGATAAGTGTCTGATTTATTTCACTTATAAACATCCATTTATATACAAATGACTCTAGTTTATCCTTCTTTATGGGGGTGTAGTACTCCATTGTGTAGAAAAAACACATCTTCTTTAGCCATTCATCAGTTGTTGGGCATTTAGGTTGTTTCCAAGATTTAGCTATTACAAATTGTGTTGCTATGAACATGGTTGTGTGTATATCACTGTGATATGATGACTTTAATTCTTCTGGGAAGATACCAAGCAGAGGACTAGCCGGGTCAAATGGAACCTCTAGTTGTAGTTTTCTGAGGAATCTCCACACTGATTTCCACAGTGGTTGGACCAGTCTACATTCCCACCAACAGTGGAGGAGGGTTCCTTTTTCCCCGCAGCCCTGCCAGCACTTGTTATTGGTTGATTTCTTGATAATAGCTGTTCTTTCTGGAGTGAGATGGTATCTTAGTGTTGTTTTGATCTGCATCTCTCGAATGACCAATGATGTTGAACATTTTTTCATATATTTATTTGCTATTTTTATTTCTTCATCTGAGAAGTGTCTCATTTCTAATCTCAACACTCAAAACAGTCTCTCTTATCATTGTGGTGTCTTCCCATTTATTCTTTCTTCTGTGCATATTAATGTGGCCAATATTACCTGTATCGCTACAATCAGGACGTGTTTAAAGTTTTTCCCAAAATAAATGAAACTAAAACGAGCTCTAGCCTTTAACTCCTGAATCAGCCAGTTGCCCGCTTCTCGGAACTACCCCTTCTCCAGGCCTGGGTGCCACCCGGCCTTGCTGTGACCCGCACCTGCCGAAGAGCCCTGGAGTCCCAAGCGCAGACTGCAGTTGTTCTTGCCGCTACCCCGCAGCACCACAAGGTGTCACCCTCGGACGCCCCCGCGCGTCCCTCCGAGGTGACACGGCCTGCCGTCCCTCAGAGAGGCCTGGAGGTCCCCAGGCAGCGGCACCGGGAGTCGCGGTTATCCTACCTTTGTTTCTCTAAGGGCCACTCTGCAGCTGAGCGACGAGTCTGTGGCAGAGCATCAGCCTCCCGCCTGGTGAGCTACACAACCCATCACGCCTCTCTTCCCCAAACCAGTATAAGATCCAAAGCCCCTGCAAGTACAAAGATACAAGTCTTACTCTGATCCCCTTGACCACTAGCATTGGTCAATCTCTGCATACTCATTAATTAATTCTACCCAGAAGGACTCCTCCTAGCCCTGCCCAGGGCCCTGGACCCTGTCCAACAGAACTCTACTCTGTCTTCCAACTACTCTGCCTGTTCTTGGAACTGGGATGGAGGAGAGCAGAGCCACCGTGAGCGATGGGAGTGTTTTTGGGATGATGTTTCCAGACCCTGCTCTCCTTGAAATCAGATATAAGAATCTCTTGGCCCCGCCTCCCCGCTGCTCTCCTGCGGTGATCAAGAAACCCTTAACTTTTCTATATTCATCAACTATCGGTATATTCTTTTTTGTTGTTGTTGTTTTTGTTTGTTTTGAGACAGAGTCTCGCTATGTAGTCCAGGTTGGCCTTGAACTCACCGGATAGCCCAGTCTGGCCGCGAGCTTGCATAATCCACCTGCCCCGGCCTCCTAGATGCTGAGGTCACAGGCGTGCACCGCCGCGTCCAGCATTCACTTGTTTCTTGTAATAAGCTCCTGGTGGACTCTCGAAATGTTTGCTCTGGGGCAACAGCATCGGGCAGGCCTCAGGAAAGATGAGAGACTGTCTCCCAGGCAGGGCAGCCCGGGGCACTGTCCCAGCTTCCCCATCTCCTCTCCCTCCCCAGGCCAGGAGGTAGCAGGGCCCAGGGCAGCTGGGATGGAAGGGCACAGAGGAGGAGATGCAGAGGAGCCGTGCTGGCCGCCGCCCACTTCAGCTGGGCGATGTGGAGGGCTTTTCTGCCAGCCTGACCATCACAGAAGCACGAGGAGGGGAATCCTGTGCTCTGGGAATGCCGCGGCCGCCGCCTCCACCTCCCTGGGCAGACGTGAACGTTGGAGAACAGGAACTTGAGGCCACTAGTGGGAATGTGGTGGAAAAGCCAGTCTTGCAGTGCAGACTGAGGGGTGAGGCAGACAAGAAAGAGGAAGCAGAGTGCAGGTGGAGCCAGAGCAGTGCCTGGGGCTAAGAAGGCAAGAGGGAGAGGAGCTGAGGACGGAGTCAGAGGGCCCCACGTGGCCATGCCTCTGGGGGGTTGTGAGTCCTAGGCTGAGCAACGAGAGACCTTGGCTTAGTGCAACAATGCCACTCGGAAGAGAGGACCTGTCATTGGGTCCTATGGCCGTCATGGAGGGCTGCAGAGGGGCCCAGAGTGGAGGCCGTCAGCCAAGGCCAAACCCGAGGAGTGGCTGGGATCATCTGTGCAGAAGGCTGGGGCCTTGTGTCTCAGCTGAACTGGGTCACCATCTGCATGGCAGCCACGACACTAGCGAGATGAGAGAGCTGGGTGGGGGTCTGGGGGGGGTGACATCTAACAGCTGTGGAGTTTGGGGGAAGTCAGCTGTGTCAGTCAGCTTTCTGTCACCGTGACAAAAATCCCCAAACACATAAAGGTGCAAAGGTTCACTTTGCCTCATGGTTTCCGAGGTCTCAGTTCATGGTGCACGGCCCTGTGAGGAGGCAGGGCATCATGGTGGAAGGGGACAGCGGAGGAAAGCTGCTTACCTCATGGCAGCAGGAAGCAGGGGAGAAGAGGGGAGCCAGACAGGAAGGGGCTGGGGTCAAGACACTGTAGGTCCTCAAGGTAATGCCCGCAACTGCTTCTTCCCTCACCCAAGCAGCTATGAGCTCCACTAACAGATCCGTTCATTGGTAAATCCATCACAATTAACCCTTTGATGAGGTTAGCCTCCATCAACTCTCCGAGTGTCTACCACTCGCTTTTGGGGAACGTTTTATTTTATTTTGACAGGGTCTCACTATGAGGCCCAGGCTGGCCTTGAACTCCTGGCGATCCTCCTGCTTCCCAAGTGCTGGGATTGTATGTGTGCCACCATGCCCAGCTTAGGGGAACATTATAGACCCAAACCATAACATCCCTGAACAACTCTCCTCTTTTCCTCACCCAAGTTTGTTTGTTTGTTTGTTTGTTGATACCTGGAGACCGAACCCAGGGTCTTGGCACTGAGCTACATTCCTGGTACTTTTTCAAAATTTAAAAAAAAAATTTTTAATTTGTATTACTCCATGTGTGCAGCACATAATGATTACTTTCTTGGGGAAACTGGTACATGGGGGATATTGGCACATGTACCTAACACATCTCAATTCTTTTTTTCTTCTTTCCTGCTGCTCCTTTTTGCCAGCATCAAATTCATTTTTGGGCGGTGTGCTGGAGATCAAACTCAAGGTCTTGCACTTGCTAGGCAAGCTCTCTATCACTCGAGCTAAATCCCCAACCCCCAAATTCATTTATATGTTTTACGTCCTTATAAAGTTAGTTATTACACATACAGATAAACAGTCATACTAATAGGCCAAGAAAAAAATACATATAAAACATATGTGTTATGGTTTGTGCCTGAATGACCCCCCAAAGGCTCCTGAGATCATAGATGGGGCTTTTTTGGTTAAATAAACCTTTCCTCCTTCAACTTTGGGTGTTGAGTAGTTTGTCTCAGAAATGAGAGAAAAGTAAGACAATAGATAAGATAATTATGCTAAATCAAGGTACATTTTTAGACACACTGTCCACACTGGATTACAAAAACCTTATTTATTTATTTATTTTGGGGTGCTGGGGATCGAACTCAGGGCTTTGCACTTGCTAGGCAAGTACTCTACCACTTGAGCTAAATCCCCAGCCCCTACAATAACTTTTTTTCCTGTCTTTTTTTTCTATTTTCTGTCTTTTACTTTGCACTTTATTTATATATTGAGTTTCTCATATAAGAGAAACCATGCAATATTTAAGGTTGTGTGTCTGATTTACTTTACTTATCATTATGGTCTCAAGGTGCATCCATTTTCCTACAAACGACTCAATTTTACCTTTCTTTATGGCAGACTAGTACTCCATTTCATATAAATACCACATTTTCTTTATCCGTTTATCTGTTAATGGACGTATAGGCTGTTTCTAAGATTTAGCTATTATGAGTTGTGCTGCTTTAAATATAGGCATGCATACATCACCATAGTATGAGGTCTTCCACTCCTTTGGGATGATACCTAGAAGGAGAATAGCTGAGTCAAATGGAATTCCTAGTTTGTTTGTTTGGTTTTTTTTGAGAAATTTCCATACTGATTTCCTTGGTAGTGTATCAGTTTACAGTCCCACCAATAATGGAGAAGGATTCTTTTCTCTCCACAGCCTTGCCAGCATTTGTTATTGGTTGATTTCTTGATGATAGCCATTCTTTCTGGAGTGAGATGAAATCTCAGTTTTTGTTTTTGTTGTTTTTTAGCACTGGGGATCGAACTCAGGACCTTGCACTTACTAAGCAGACACACTACCACTTGAGCTAAATCCCCAAACTGAAATCTCACTGTTGTTGTTTTTTGGTTTTTGGTTTTTTTTTTTGTAGTGATCGAACTCAGGGCCTTGTGCTTGCAAGGCAAGCCCTCTAATCACTGAGCTAAATCCCCAGCCCCCCTCACTGTTGTTTTAATCTGCATTTCTCAAATGACCAGTGATGTTGAACATTTTTTTCATGTATTTATTGGCCATTTGTACTTCTTCATCTGGGAAGTATCTATTCATTTTAGATGCCCAATTTTTTTTTTAGATGCCCAATATTTGATTGGGTCCGTGTGTGTGTGTGTGTGTGTGTGTGTGTGTGTGTGTGTGTGTGTGTGTTTTGAGGCAGGGTCTCACTATGTAGTTCAGACTGGACTTGAACTCATTATGTAGCCCAGGCCGGCCTCGAACTCTCAGTAATTCTCCTGCCTCAGCCTCCTGAGTGATGGGATTACAGGCATGCACCATCATACCCAGTTGATTGGGTCTTTAAATTTGGGGGTCTAATTTTTTTGAGTTCTTTATACATTCCAGATACTAGTTCGAGGAGTACTGGCAATATTTTTTTCCCCATTCTGTAGGTTGTCTCTTCACTCTTGGTGTTTTCCTTTGCAGTGCAATTTTTTCACTTTTTATTTTGGGGCAGGGTCTCACTAAATTGCCCAGGCTGGACTCAAACTTCCAATCCTCCTGCCTCAGCCTCCCAGAGTACTGAGATACTGAGATTATAGGCCTGTACCATTCTGGGGAGAGAGAGAGGGAGGGAGGGAGAGAGAGAGAGAGAGAGAGAGAGAGAGAGAGAGAGAGAGAGAGAGAGAGAGAGAGAGAGAGAGAGAGAGAGAGAGAGAGAGAGAGAAAGAGAGAGAGAGAGAGAGAGAGAGAGGACGTTCGAGCGCGAGCACTAAGCCAGGCATGGTGGTGCATGCCTATAATACTAGCTACTCAGGAGGCTGAGGCAGGAGAATTGCAAGTTCGAGGCTAACCTGGCAACTTTGTGAGATTCCTGTCTCAAAATAAAAAATAGAAAGGACTGGGGATCTAGCTCAGTGGTAGAATGACCCTAGGTTCAATCTCAGTACCACAAAAACAAGAGATCCTTTAGTGCTTTTTGTGGAAAAAAAAATTATTAAATCAATGTCAGGTATGTAGCTCAATGATAGAGCAATTGCCTAGCATTCTTGAGGCCCTAGGTTCAATTCCTTGGCACCACATAGTAAATAAATACAATTGGAAAAAATTGATTCCGTCTTGTTAGTGACATCTTGGAACATCCTAGGCTGCCTCTGCTCCCTCTCCTCTCTTCACACGGGCTCTTCCTTTCCTGCCCCATGGGCAGGGCATCTGCTGAGACTGTCTTAGCCTGGCTTCCTTCGAGGCTGACCCTGAGCTGAAGCTGAGGTACTAGCATCTGACGGTGCCGTGGAGTCCAGGGAAGCCGGGACAAGGGACAAAAGAAGGTGAACTCGAGGGCGCACACACTGCGCAGTGGCAGATTCTGTGTGTGCAAGTGCTTGCTGAGTTCAGGTGTCTCTGATGAGCCTGTGGGCCACGGTGGGGTGCAGCGAGCAAGGCAAGGGGTCAGTTCCCGCAAGGCCGCCCTGTCCGTGTGGCCCAAATTTGTCCTTCGGGATATCAACGCCTCTGTGTGCGCGCCCATGTGTGTGTGTCTGTGTGCAGTGGGGATGAACTCAGGACCTTAGCACACAGAAGCATCCACTCCACCCCTGAGCTACACTGCAGCCTCCTGTCACCCCATGAATATAGCCTCCTGCCCCTCCAGTAGCCACCAGGAAGCGAGAGCTGGAGACAGCAACCCCCGCGGCCAAGCACGCACCCAGGGCAGGCCCGCCCTGGTGCACGTGGGTTTCGGGGTGGCCTCTGGGGTCCGGGGGGCCACTTACATCAACAGTACTGGGAGGCCCTTGATGTTGCCACATGCCATCATGGGACGTCAGGAACCTGGAGGGGACACCACAGAGCTGGTCACCACTGCGGTTCTGGCCAGAAAGCAAGACAAACACAAGATTTGTAAAGACTTACGCAGCAAGTCTGGTACTGGTGGGAGCCCTGCCCGTTTCACTGATCCCAAAAGGCACATTTATTACTTTTCTTTTTCTTTTTTTTTTTGAGACAGGGTCTTGCTATGTAGTTCAGGCTGGCCTTGAACTCAGAGATCCTCCTGCCTCAGCCTCCTGAGTGCTGGGATTACAGGCCTGCCGACCCAGCCAGCACATTTTATTACCTTTGAACAGCTCTGAAGTCAGGGTCCATCTCACAGGTGACAGAATGTCAGAGTTTAATTAGCAGTTTTGTTCCCTTTCTCAGAGGTTCAAAGGGGCATTCTCGATGAAGTAATGTGATTCATGTAGGCTGGTGTGTAGCAGCAGGTTCCCTGATAGCTGGCCTCTCAAAAGAGATGCTCCCCGCCTCCACCGGGAAGACTCGCAACAAGAGAGAGTGACTGGCAAGTTTCAGAGACCGGAGTTCTCATATTTCTAGTGCCTGTGATAAGCGTTCATTACCACTAAGAGAGGTGCAGGTACCAGTGTTTAAGAATGTCTCTGACGTGGAGTGTGGTGGCGCACGCCTATAATCCCAGGACTCAGAAGGCTGAGGCAGGAGAATCTCAGAATTCAAGGCCAGCCTGTGCTACACAATGAGACCTTTTTTTTTGTTTTTTGGGTGTTTTTTGTTTTTTTGGTTTTTTTTTGGTGCCAGGGATTGAATTTGGGGCCTAGGCAAGCACTCTAACCACTGAGCTAAATCCCCAGCCTACACAGTGAGACTTTATTTAAAAAAAAAAAAAAAAAAGGTTGCTAAGGTCCAGTCAAGCTGTGAAACAAAAGTTCTTTCATGTGTTCGTGGTGAGCAACAGCTTAGACTACAGCAGAACTCTGCGTAGAAGGCTGACGCTGTACCCCATCAGCCCTGGTGGGTGGCGTGAGAAGCTGTGCAGTGCGGGCCTGACTCAGGGCCAGCTGGGTGCAGACCGGACAGCCAGGACCTGCTGTGCGTTTATTTACCCAAATCTTTGCATGCCCGGCTGCGGTGAAGATGCCGGGTGCAGAGCAGTATCGGCAGCCTGGGTTGCTCTTATTCTATTTATTTATTCATTTTTATTTATGTATTTATTTGGTGGTCCTGAGGATTGAGCCCAGGGTCTTCACACTTGAGCTGCATCCCCAGCCTGTATCTTCTTTCTTTCTTGTTTTTTTTTTTTTTTTTTTTTTTGAGACAAGGTCTCGGTTTGTAGCCCATGCTGCAAGGCCTCAAACTCACAGCGATTCCCCATGCCTCTTGAGTCCTGGCATTACAAGCATGTGCCTGGACTTTTTAATTTTTCATTTGGAGGTATAGTTTCACTAAATTGCCCAGGCTGGGTTTGAACTCATGATCTTCCTGCCTCAGCCTCCCAGAGTGCTGGGATCACAGGTGTGTGCCACCACACCAATTTCCTACTCTTATTTATCTGTGTATATCTATATATGTGTTTAATCAGTATGTCATAGGTTCATGCCTACATTAATATCTGCGACCACTGAAGCCGAGGATTTAGCTCAGTGGTTAGAGTGCTTGCCTTGCAAGCACAAGGCCCTGAGTTCGATCCTGCGCACCAAAAAAAAAAAAAAAATGAGATCACTAAGTCTAAAAAGCAGGTTTAAGAGTAATCCTCACAGCTCAAGGCCCTGAGTTCGACCCCAGCACCCTCCCCACACCAAAAAAAAGGGTAATCCTCACTACTCGGTGCATGGTTCTTTAACCGGCAGTATCAGACAACTCATGGGAGTTTGTTAGAAATATGGAGTCTTAGATCCCATCCTAGACCTGCTGAACCAGAATATGTTCTGTTTGTTTGTTTTTCAGGTTTTTTTGGTTGTTTTTTTTTGGGGGGGGGTTTTGTTGTTTTTGGTGCTGTGGATCAAATTCAGAGCCTTGTGCTTGCGAGGCAAGTAATTTAACCACTGAGCCAAATCCCCAGCCTGTTTTTTAGTTTTTTGAGACAGGGTCTTGCTGTGTAGTCCAGGCTGGCCTCAAATTCCTGGTGATCTTTCTGCCTCAGCCTCCCAAGTATGCACCACAATGCCCAGATCCTAAGAATAGGTACAGTATTTAAAAGGCAAACTCCTACATCAATCGAGGGGATAAATTATGGTCTACCCATCCAGTGGAATAAAGAGGCCATAAAAAGGCCATAAAGAGGAATGATTCGGATCAATCTATTACGTGGATAAACCTTGAAAGTATTGTGGGTAAGTGAAAGCCAAATACAAAGGCCTCATATTGTATTTACATGAAACGCACAAATCCATAGGGACAGTTAGTAGTGTGATTGGTACAGGTGATGGTTGCCAAACAACCTTTTGTTTTGTTTCGTTTTCTCGTGTTAGAGAAGGAACCCAGGACTTGTGCATACTAGGCAAGCTCTACCATTGAACTACGCCCCCAGTTTCCCCCCCAAAATTTGAAATTTATATTGTGAATTTTTTTCAACCACAATTCAAACCAACATAGCACATCGTTTGCACTCTAACAAATAATCGATTGCTTCCTTTTGTTTCCACAAAGTAGAAGAAAGGACTGTTTAAATCATCATATTGTAAAGAAAGGCCCTCTGGTTTGTATTGTTCCCTGAGTGGTACCACCCAAAATCCCGTAGATTTATCTTGTTGTTGTTGTTGTTGTTGTTGTTGTTGTTGTTGTTTTGGTGCTGGGAATCGAACTCAGGGCCTTAATGCTTGCTCGGCAAGCACTCTAACCACTGAGGTAAATCTCCAGCCCGTGGATTCATTTTGAGTTATTCATGTTCTCTCTACATATACTGCTGTTGTTAAAGACATAGAAACTAAAAATGATCAGGGTAGAGTCCTTGCCTAGGGTGTGTTCCATCCCCAGAACTGCAATTTCAAAAAGATGTTTAATGTTGGTTTGCTTTTTAAAAGCAAGCTCCCCGGGCGATCGGTGTGCATGCTAAAGTTTGAAAAGTAGTTCGAGCAGCGACCTCCCCGTGACTGCGAGACCTCCGAGTCCTTCCCCAGCCTCGGCTGCGTCTTTCTCGCTCGGGGTCGCACCTGCCTCTTGCGCCCTCCCCGCAGCCTTCCTCATTCCGGGTGCGGTTCTGCCTGCGGCGCAGCGCACCAGGGCGACCGGTTTGGCGGGGACGCTCCGCTCGGTTCCGGCCGCCCGCGGGGTCGCGCAGCTGCCGGGTTGGCGGAAGATCCGACGTCTGCAAGAGAGGAAGGGGTCTTCTCTCCAGAGAGGTCTGCGCTCGGCTTCGGCCCCACAGTGTAGCAAAACAGCAATAGTGAGGGCGCTTCCTTTCTTTCTTTTTTCCTGGGTGGCGGGATCGCGCTCTCATTTTATTTTACCCATATTTCTACTTCTTAATTAATCTAACAAGGCATGGTGGTGTATGCCTGTAACCCCAGCTACTAGACAGGCTGAGGCAGGAGGATCCCAAGTTCTAGGCCAGACTGGGCAACTTAGCAAGAACCTGTCTCAAAATAAAAAAAGCGGATCACGTACGGGTACAAAATAACCATGATAAATGTGATCATTATGTATACACTGTACCAATACATGTTCTTGGTAAAAAATTAAAATTAAAAAAAATTAAAAGGCGGGTTTAGCAAAAATAAATATATAAATAAATAAAAACGGCTGGAGATGTTGCTCAGTGGTAGATACCTGTATATATCTATATATTTATCTTTTTTTTTTTTTGTGGTGCCAGGGATCGAACTCAGGCCCTTGTGCTTACAAGGCAAGCACTCTAATCACTGAGCTAAATCCCCAGCCTATATATTTATCTTATATAAACATAAAAATAAAAGTCCTATGGTAGAGGAAATGAGAAACTCCCATGGCGAGGCACTGTGATTTCAACATGCATGTTTTAACAGAGAATTTCTGTCTTGCAAAACAGCGTATGAGAGTCACAAAGGCTTCCTCACAAGGGTCACAGCGAACAGAGCAGGCTTTCATGGGAAGGAGGGGTCCAGAGGCAGGACAGGAAGTTGTGGCAGACCTTGGCAGGAGGTGGTGAAGGCCCCTAGAAACCTATTCAGCACCCTCCCCCAAAAGAGGCCATGCCCACCCTTGTTATCTGTGAATAGAGGGGTAATAAATAGAGGGGTTTCTAATTTTTTTGTTTGTTTTAGGTTTGTTTTGTTTTGTTTTTGTTTTTGAGATGGGACTGGCTATGTTGCCTGGGCTGGCCTTAAACTCTTGGGCTCAAGTGATCCTCCTGCCTCAGCCTCTGGAGCAGGTGGTACTCTAGGTTTGAGACATTCAGCCTTAGAAGAAAACTTATAGTAGAAAGAAAGAAAGAAGGAAGGAAAGAAAGAAAGAAAGAAAGAAAGAAAGAAAGAAAGAAAGAAAGAAAGGAGAAAGGGGACACTTGGGAGGCTGAGATAGGAGGATTGCCATGAATTCAAAGCCAGCCTGAACTACATAGCGACCTTACCTCAGAAAACAAAACAAAACGAAACAAAACACAACTGTATGCATGGGGAATCAATTCAGAATGTGTCAATAACAACAAAGATTCCTCAGAAGATTCTCATTCCGGGTACCAGTTAAAAATAAAGTCTCCTCAGGGCTTTAAACAGTCTGATTGGAGGCAAACCTCAGTTGATTGAATGGTCAGATGTCCTCCGTGAGCTGTCAGATGTCCTTTTTAATGGGCTGGGGACGTAGCTCCTTCCGAGACCTCAGGTCCAACCCGAAGCCCCGGGGGGAGCCCTTAGCCAGGTGTGGTGGTGCATGCCTGAGATCCCAACACTCTGGGAGGCTGACACAGGCAGATCAAAAGCTTGAGCCCAGTACATGAATAAGTAAATAAATACAAATGAAGGTGTCACGGGAATTTGGCAGTATGTCACAAAGAAAAAAATCCTAAAATCTGCTTCACACTCATGGGACCCTGGCCTCTTGGCACTGGCTCCTGGAGTCGCCCCTCCCACTTCGTGGGCTGGTCTCTGGGCAGTAGGGTCCCTATCAAGACAGCAGGCGGAGCTTCTGCTTTTCTCTCTGGAGCACTCGCTCTGGGGACAAGAGCGCTGCAAGAAGGCTGGGACTAGACCCTGCAGCCGATGGCAAGCCGTGAGCTCCCAAGACAGGTCAGGACAGCAGCTAGGCCAGCCCAGAACCCCAATCCACACTAACTGTAACTATAAATACTTGGTATTTTGGGGGAGTGGTAGGGGTGCTGGGGATCAAACTCAAGGTCATGCACTTGCTAGGCAAGGACTCTACCTCAGAGCTAAATCCCCAGCCCCTCACTCTTGACGTTTAAAACCACCACATGGGTTACAAAACTATAGCTAATTGATACACACCCTCTCTTGCAAACTTTTGTGATAATGCCGGGTGTGGTAGCTCACAGCATTCTGGGAGGTTGAGGCAGGAGGATCCAAAGTTCCAGCCTAGCCTGGGCCACTTAATGATTTAGGGAGAACCTGTCTCAAAATAAAAAATATTTTTGGTGCTGGGGATCGAACTCAGGGCCTTGTTCTTGTTAGACAAGCACTTTATCACTGAGCTAAACTCCCAGCCCCCCCAAAAAAAACTTTTTTAAAGGGCTGGGGATGTAGCTCTGTGTGAATGCCCTGGATTCACTCCCCAATACCACCAAGAAAAAAGAAAAGAGAAAAAACCAAGCCCAGCTTGGGCAATTTGATTACCCCACTTCAAAAGAAAAAAATTTTTAACTGGGTGTGGTAGCACACACCTGTAATTCCAACACACAGGAGGCTGAGGCAGGAGGTTCAAGTCCAGCCTGAAATACAAAGGGAGACCTTGTCTAAAAAAAAATTAAATTAAAAAAAATTTTAGGGGTGGGGATTTCTTTTTAAATTTTATTTTAGGTACATTTTAGGTGTACATAATGATAACATTCATCAGAGGGGATCTGTACCTGTACATGATATATCTTGCTGCTGCTTTTTTTCCTGTTCCCCTCCTCTAGGGTTGGGGATTTCGCTCAGTGGCAATCTCCAGCACAAAAAAAAAAAAAAAAAAAAAAAAAGACAACTATAATGTCACTATCACGTGAAAGAAAGAAGACAAACATTGGTTTGGGATTTTTAGGTCTTTTATAGTTGATCTCCCTGTGGGCTATGAGATTCGTGCAGGGAAGGGTGTGATTCTTGTGGGGGCCCACAGTGCTCAGAAGGATCATAAATGTAGAGTGACCCCAACAAACATCCACTGGAGGATGCACCTTGCACATCTGCCACAGGACTAGCAGGAATCCATTGGAGGGGTCTTTCACATAAGCCGCTCGGCTGGTGATTCTAAGCACTGAACAGTCTACGGAGTTCATTTTTAATTTAGTTTTACTTTATTTACTTGTTTATTGAAGTCAGGGTCTCACTGTGTAGCCCAGGCTGGCCTCAAACTCATTGTGATCCTCCTGCTTCAGCCTCCCTCGGCCTGGGATTATAGGCATGTACCACCATGCCCAGCAAAATTCATTTTTAAAATTACACCACATCAACAGAGTAGACAGGTGTGTTTTCTTCATGATGAGGAAAAGCTTTTCTTTCATTTCCTTTTTTAGGTAATCATCCACCCAAAATGCTCACTGGTTTTCACATGAGGCCCAGGAGCTTCCCCAGTTTGGAACCGTGTGGTGGATTTATTGTGGTCAACGTGAGCAGGAACACTCAGCTGGACTGAGTTGGTGTGGTTCTGGGCGTAGAAGATCCACCTGAAGGTTATTGCCAGCACAACATAAAGGAAAACAGGAGCCAAAGATAGGGGCTGGCTGGCTCTCCCGAAGGGAACTCAGCTATTCTTGTTCCAAGAAGGGGCTCGGGGCCTTGCTGTTGTCAGGGATGGCTGCTGTTCGCTTCAGGGGAGCTCTGGTCTTCATCTCCGCTGTGAGCATTGTATCCTGGTTCCGGTATAGATTTCTTCAGTCTTTTAGTGCAGACACGGATGTACATGGAACATTGCTGTGGGCTCCCAGCCCTTGACTGGGTCTTTTGGGTCTCCAAAGCATAGGTAGATGTTTTGCACTCTCTCTGCATTTGGCTTGTGTGTGAATGTTATAACATGTATTTATCCTATATTAAATCTGCTCTCTTGCAAACCATTGACTCTAGAGAACTAATAGAAACCCAGTACCACATTTCCCAAGATAGGTGACGTCCTTATTGCCACCTCCAGCTATTAACAGGAGCATAACCAGTGGGAAGAGGATGTGCCTGGGGGTTTGATGCTAATGCAAGAAAGCAGATAGTCTGTTTTTCTACTAACAGCTTTTGCCTGTGATTTCTTCTCACACACTCTCCTTCCTCTCTTTCTCTCTCACTTTCTTTGTGTACTGGAACTTGAACCAGGGCCTCCACACTACCCACATCTCCAGCTCTTGTCCTTATTTTGAGACAGAGTCTCGATAAATTCCCCAGGCAGGACTCAGGTTTACAACCCTCCTGCTTCAGCCTTCCTCATGCTGAGATTACAGTTGGCCTGGAACCAACGAGGCAGCAGATCACCCTGCAGACTCTGGCCATCCAGAGTGAGGCGAGGACTCCTCAGAGGCGGAATCACAGTGAGGCTGGAGAGATGCACACTGGGAGGGGCGAAATGCCACAGGGCTGGGCAATGCATGCTGGTGAGGCCAGGAGCTTCACATCTGCAGATCCCACCCCGGAAGTACAGCCTTTGGATCTGACCTTCAGCTCTAGAGAGGCCGCTGTAGTTCGAGAATAGAGTTTAGCACTTGTCACCACTTGGAACTGGACACATCCTAGGACTGCAAGGCCTTTGCAATCTGGCTATGGACTACATTTCCCAGGAGCCTCCGCGGTGATTGACCGCTCCATTACTCAATAGACGCGAAGAATTTCTAGTTATGGTAACAGAGAAGCCAATGGGAAGGGGCGAGGGGCGGCCTTTTCCGGGCTCTGGCTGTGGAACCCAGAGTCCCACCTGTGTCCCCGCAGCTCTGTCACTCACCGCAGTCGGGTTCTGGGAGGGCGCGGCCCGGCAGCGGGGGACTCTCACTTCCTGCTCCGTCCCTGGCCGGGCCTGGGGCGGTGTGTGACCAGGGGCGTGGAGGGGCGCGGCCGGTGCGTGCAGGGAGCTCGCTCTCGCCTCTGCCCGCTCCTGTGTGTGGCCCCGGCGGCTGTCACCTCCCTGACCCGGTGGCGGCTGCGCCCCGCGGAGGCCCGGAGCGCCCCACCCCGCGCCGTCGGCCGGTTAATAAAGGCCGCGCGCGCCCTGGTTTCTCACCGCGGCGCCACTTGGTCACAGCCCGAGCGGAGGCCTCCGGGTCGCCTGCACCCTGAAGAAGTCCGAGGTTTGTCTGTCAGGCATGCTGCCTCCTGCAAGTGGGCTCTGCCCCGGGAGTTTCTGAGGATCGCAGACATAAAATCTCTACTCAAATCCCTTAGAATTTTTACTCCCTAAGACGTTATTTGTTAAGACCTTAATTCAGAGATGAAATATATTCATGCGGTTTTTTTGGGTCCTTGAACACTCGATAAAAGCAATGGCAATGTCGATGAATACGTACAGGAAATGTTTCCGTGGAAAGTTTGTGTGTATGTTTAGGTAGTAAACAGGTTCCTCGATCTGTGGGATAAAAGATGTGAAAGACTAAAGCCTCCTCTCCCAGGTTCATTCTCCTCCACTGAGATGCAGAATTCTTTGTAAATGGTAGTGGCTTAGCTGGCTGACTTGTGTTTATTTCCCGTGAAAACTTGTTTTTTTTAATTTTATTTTTATTTTCTTTTGCTTTGGTTTTTGAGACAGGGTCTCACTGTGTAACCCAGGCTGGCCTCACACTTCTAGCAATCTTCCTGCCTCAGCCTCCTGAGGACTGGGGTTACAGGCATGTGCCACCACACCCGGCTCCACCAAAAACTCTGTAAGAGAGAAACATTACCATATTTCTTCGTGACGCCTAGTGCCTTACAGTGTATTAATTACTGAATGAATTACTGATCCATCCAGGAATCGACTCTGACCATGTGCCCCAAATGTAATTGCTTTATGATACTGCTGTTAATTTATGAATGTAACGATGGTTTTCAGTCCCTAAGGGTTGTGTTTTGTGCTTCTCCTCCATTGAATTTTACTTACTCTTACGAGTTATCCGTATCTTTTTTTATTTCGTTTTGTGACAGGGTCTCGCTAGGTAGTCTGGGCTGGCCTTGAACTTACTATGTAGTTGAACTACAAGGTGATCTTTCTGCCTCAGCAGGAGCCTCAAACTCAAGGTGATCTCAACTGAAACTCAAGGTGATCCCCCTGCCTCAGCCTTCCAAGTGCTGGGATTATAGGCGTGCACCACCATGCCTGGCTCCATCCTTATTTTCTTTTTCAAGTGTCTTTTTAATTCTTATTTCTGACTCTTTTAAACCTTGAAATAGAATGGTACCCAGCACAATTCCTTTGGGAGTTCTAAACAATCTTTCTATTAAGATGAGCCCTAAATCTAAGCCAAGAAGAGTCCACTGTCCTAATAACTAAAATGAGTATAGGTAAGCCCACAATTTTTCTAGATTGCTGAGGAAAGTGTAGTAGCACAGAATAGAAAGCTTTACAGAAATTGAATTATACCTGCAGACTCTGTCCTTTATTGTGTTATATTACAGACACTTTTTCTCAGAGTTAATATATATAAAAAGCTGCGGGTTCTATATATGTGTTTGAGAGGTCCAGGCCTCTTTTAGTGGAGAAAGTTGCCCATGTGGAAGGATTATGTAAAAAGAGAATAGGAGTGGTGCACACCTGTAATTTCAGTACTTGGGAGGCTGAGGCAGGAGGATCACTGCACATTGGAAGTCACCTGGACTACATAGTGAGTTCAAGGCCAGCCTGAGCTACACAGTGAGACCCTGTCTCAAAACAAACAAACAAGCAAACAAACAAAGCAGAATACAAAAAGTAGCTCTTTTGTAGTTGACGGACTGCCTGTGGCTCCTTTAGTCAGGGGGCTTTTTGTTCGTGTCTACTTGTGCTCTACTTCTGGTTTTCAGACATGGTAAGTAGCTAGGGCGCTATTGATGCATTTTGATGTCTCTTGCTTTAGAAACTGATGACCCTCAAGCATGTGGCTGGGGACTTCAGGGAAGAGTGGGTTACCTGCATGCCGCTTAGAGAATCCTCTTCAGGGGTGCTGCCCAGCTCACTTAGAAGAATGGGCTCTCAAAGGGTAAGGGTGTTTTTCCCCTTTAGATTGAAGATTTAGATATTTTAAGAGGTCTCAGATCTGTGGCCCTGTGTCTGTGGACTCTGCGGACATTGATTTCTTAGAGGTCCAGGCCTCTGAGAGGTTAACAGTTGCCTCCCAGGCAGAAAAAGATTGTGTCCCATCTTTATGGCACTATATGGTCTTTGATATTTATTGTTTTCTTAATATCATACCATAACTATTTGATAGTTGTGTTTGTCTTCCTCTTTTCCAGCTAATGACTGTGACACTCAGGAGTTGCAAACATGAATGTCTAACCTGGGACTTATGGAAATCGGAGACTTGTCCCCCATGGTGCTTTCACCTGTCACTTAAAAACAAACAAAAAATACTTCCAGGGATCTTTTTATGGACTGTATGGGCTGGGGAGGTAGCTCAGTGGTAGAGCACTTGCCTAGAATGCACAAGGCTCAGGGTTTGATCCTTGGAACAATCAATCAATCAGTCAATCAATCAATACCATGACTTGCCTGACTGCTTTACTTTATATGTAGTGTACAAGTCATGTATCTTTTTCCCGTTTTGTTTTTTTTGAGACAGGGTGTTGCTATATAGTTCAGGCTGGCCTTGAATTCACTATGTAGCCCAGGCTAACCTCGAACTCAAGGCGATCCTCCTGCCTCAGTCTCCCAAGTGCTGGGATTACAGGTGTGTGCCATCACACCCAGCAAGTCATGTGTCATTGAAATATAATTTTACCATTTCCTTAGAACTCCTAAAGTTATAAATCTGGGTCAAAGGATATATTTCCTTTTTGTGGGTGGTGTTGGGGATCAAATTCAGGGCCTTGTGCTTGCTAGGCAGGCACTCTATCACTTGAGCTAAATCCCCAACTCCCAAAGGATACATTTCTAAGGTACTTGTTACTTTGCTAAATGCCTCCAAGTAGGTTGAATCAATTGATTTATTCCTATAAGCCATAAATGAAAATGCCCATTTCTTCAAATTTTACCCATCATGGTGGGTATTGTAACTTAAAAGTTTGGGTAAGGCAACAGTGGTAGTTAACATGTGCTAGGGAGTTGCTATTTAATCCTCACAACAACCTTGTGAGACAGACATTATTCTTCCTATTTTGTTGAGGAAGACGTTGAGATGTAACTTTCGTGAGTTGCACAGCTCGTAAATGGTGGGAATTCAAACCCAGGTAGTGTGATTCTCAATGTTGCATTCTTTTCCTCTATACCATATTGTTTAAGTATATCATTGTCCTAACTTGAATTTCTTTCGTTAAAAGTGAACTTAAAGGTTTTTCATATTTATAGCTTTTTTTTCTTTTTGAGATAGGGTCTTGCTATGTCATCTAGACTGGCTTTGAACTCACTATGTAGCCCAGGCTGGCCTCAAACTTGCAATGATCCTCCTGCCTCAGCCTCCCATGTGCTGGGATTACAGGCATGCACCAGTGTGCCCCTGGCTTTCATTCTTCCCTTTCTCGTGGCTGTATCTTCGTTTGCCCTTCTGGGAAAATTTTGAAGCCTGACCTTATAGTTAACTTCCTTGATTCTTTCTAAGAGTGAGGTCATAGCAGCTTTGTTTCTGATAAAATGACCTCTCCCTCTAGTTTTAGCCTTGTGCCTTCAGAAATGAGTTATGGTGCACCCAACCCTGGCCTGTGTGTGCTCGTGTGTGTGTGTGTGTGTGTGTGTGCGTGTGTGTGCGCACGCACGCGCACGCGTGTTAATAGAAGAAGAACAGCCCCCCCCCCACGCGCCTTGGCAATCAGCCTGTGTTAGCAGTTCACCTGGTTGCCCTCGGTTGCCTATGTTCCCTCCTGGGGAGGGAAGAGGGCTCAGATTCTGGTCAGGCCTGTGTGCTTGGTTCACCACCTCTGTTCACCTCCCTAGGATCTCCAGACCCGGAGCAGCCCCCCAGCTGGAGCAGAGGGACGCGCCGTGGGTCCTGCCGCTGCCGAGCTTTGAGGCCAGGATGATCCTGAGGGGAAGCCACACAGGTGAGATGTGAGTGCTGCCTGGTGTGAGGAGATCTGGAATTCCAGCCCTTTTTGTGGGGGTGGCATTCTGGGAATTGAACTTTGGGCCTTGTGCTTGCTAGGCAAGCCCTCTACAACTGAGCTAAATCTCCAAGTCCTCAGCCCTTTTATAGATGAAGAATTTGGAAGGTTTCCCTTGATTTTTTTTATTTTTACAGAAAAAAAAACCCATGCAAAATCTCTAATGTGCCAGGTGTGTGAATCTCAGACTCCCACTCTAGACTTTTCTTTGTGAGTGTGGTACTGGAGATTTTTTTTTTGGGGGGGGGGTTGGTGCTGGGGATCGAACTCAGGGCCCTGTGCTTGGAATGCAAGCACTCTAACCACTGAGCTAAATCCCCAGCCCCCAGTACTGGGGATTTGAAGTCAGGGCCTTCACATTGAACTACATCCCAGTCCTTTTTCATTTTTAGCTTAAGACAAGGTCTCGCTACGTTGCCAGGCTGGGCTGCTAAGTTGCCAACCAGGTTGCCAGGTTGCCTCAGCTTCCCAGAGTGGTGGGATAGATTTTTCTTGTCATAGAAGTTAACATTTCATCTGGATGTAGTAGTACATGCCTATAACTCCAGGACTCTGGGAGGGTGAGGCAGGAGGATCACAAGTTAGTGAATTAGTGAGACCCTGTCTCAAAAAAAAAAAAGAAAAGAAAGAAAGAAAAGGCTGGGATGTAGCTCAGTGCTGAGGTCTGGATTCACTTGCCAATATCCACACACACACGTGCGGACACACACGCACACACAAAAATTTAAATTTCACTTAAAAAAAAAAAAGTTTACATTTCACCAGTCAGGTAGGAGTTGATTGAATAAGAGGTTGGGGATTTAGCTCTCAGTGGTAGATCCCCAGCACCGCACCCCACTCAAAAAAAAAGCATTGATTGACTGGAGTCAATCGTTTTGAGTAAACATTTCACTGTTGTCTAAACTATGACATCTTCGAAAGGAATTGCCCAATTTTGACAATATGTGGCTATTTCTCTTTCTCTCATCCTGGGGATGACACCCAGGGGCTTGTGCATGCTGGGCAAGTGCCCTCCAGCTGAGCGACATCCCTTGTCACAAAGTGAAAAGCAGAGTGCTTAGATTAACTGT
The DNA here is from genome assembly GCA_004026905.1 of Hystrix cristata. Taxonomy (NCBI): domain Eukaryota; kingdom Metazoa; phylum Chordata; class Mammalia; order Rodentia; family Hystricidae; genus Hystrix; species Hystrix cristata. The sequence goes on from PVJO010002596.1 coordinate 22,677, forward strand.
AGTCTGCTTCAGAGACAGTAATTTTAATCATTCTTACTACTTTCTGATGTTCTTGCCTGACAACTGGTTAACTTTATTGTTATTTCTGTTCATTTTTCAGCCTTTGAGCATCAGGTGACAAAACTGCATCAGGACCTTTCTGAAACTGCAGAACGGTGTGGAGCACCTTCAGAAAGGATCAATGAAGCTATTTCTCATGCTTCCATTTGGGGAGGAAACTGTGAGAGGCCCCTGGAGTTGGGAAGGCCACATGGGACCCTCCTGGGAAAGGCCCAGCGAGAGCCCTTTGCCCAGGAGAGGGATATGGACAGGCTCCTGGGTGGGTATTTGAGGCAGAAGCCTGTGTGCGCAGAATGTGGGAAAAGCTTTAACCAGAGTTCCTATCTCATGAGACACCTGAGGACTCACACTGCCGAGAGGCCTTCCGAGTGCATCGAGTGTGGGAAAGGCTTCAAGCAGAGCTCGGACCTCGTCACTCACCATAGAACACACACGGGCGAGAAGCCCTACCAATGCCGTGGGTGTGAGAAGAGGTCCAGCGACAGCTCGACACTCGCCAAACATCGGAGGACCCACACCGGGGAGAGGCCCTACAAGTGCCCAGAGTGCGGGAAGAGTTTCGGGCGGAAGCCACACCTCATCATGCACCAAAGAACGCACACAGGAGAGAAGCCCTACACGTGCCTGGAGTGTCACAAGACCTTCAGTCGAAGCTCAAACTTCATCACCCACCGGAGGATCCACACGGGGGTGAAGCCTTACAGGTGCAGTGAGTGTGGGGACAGTTTTAGCCAGAGCTCGGACTTAGTTAAGCACCGACGAACCCACACAGGGGAGCGGCCCTTTCAGTGCCCGGAGTGCAGGAAGGGCTTCCGGGACAGCTCTCATTTTGTGGCCCACATGAGTACTCACACAGGAGAAAGGCCTTTCAGTTGTCCCAAATGCCACAAAAGTTTCAGTCAGAGCTCACACTTGGTCACACACCAGAGGACGCACACGGGTGAGAGGCCTTTCAAGTGCAACGACTGTGGGAAAGGATTTGCTGACAGCTCTGCCCTCATTAAGCACCAGCGCATCCACACGGGAGAAAGACCCTACAAGTGTGGCGAGTGTGGGAAGAGCTTCAACCAGAGCTCTCACTTCACCACCCATCAGCGCATCCACTTAGGGGACAGGGCCTACCGCTGCCCCGAGTGCGGCAAGACCTTCAACCAGCGCTCCCATTTCCTCACACGCCAGAGAACCCACACAGGAGAAAAACCTTTTCACTGTGGTAAATGTGACAAGAGCTTCCGGCAGAAAGCACATCTGTTGTGCCATCAAAACACCCATTTGGTTTAGGAAATGTTCTTTAGTGGTCTGCTCCCTTCTAGATTTCCAGAACTACTGTCTTCAGGTCCCTCAAACAGAAAACCCGGGCATGGGTGGCTCAAATCGGAACTGGGTCTGTTCCCTTTCCTGCAACAAATGAACAGGACAACCTCAGACGGCCCAGATGACGCTCTGGACGCGAGACATTCCTTCAGTGTGTGTTGTCTGACTCTTAGGGGAATCCCAGTGAGGTTCATGGATGCTGCCTGGTTACCAAGTGAGAGAGGGTAGAAATGTGGCCTACGGATCTCACAGAAACCATCTAGGAGGCGCTCGGTATTGATGATTAATGTTGAGGGTCTTGGACTCTATGTGTAGCTCAGTAGTAGTGCACGTGCCTGGCATGCACATGGCCCCAAGTTTAATTCCTAGCACTGAAAAAAAATTGAGGTCCTATCCGGAGCCTTTCATGTAGTACCTAGTCCTTAAAAAGGTACTCAGTACAAGCTTGGTTGTTGTTTTTTTTTTGTGGTGCCGGGGATCGAACTCAGGCCCTTGTGCTTGCAAGGCAAGCACTCTAATCACTGAGCTAAATCCCCAGCCCCAAGCTTCGTTGTTTTTAATCACCCTTATTACTCAATAAGGAATTTATTAGCACACCCACCCAGGTCCAGAACTTGCAAGAAAGTATCTTGGAACCAGAAGACTTGGGCTCCAAACTAACAAAATGGAAAGTCTCTCCCTGTCTACTGCTGTACGGGCATTTGTCACCGTTGTCTCAGCACTGTGATGAAGCAGAATTACCCTAAAGGATGTTGTGGTTTTGCGACTTAGAGGCTGGAGGCATCTCAGAAGGTCTCCGTACAGCAGCCTGTGGGGGCCTCTTCTGCGGCCTCTCTGAGGCTTGAGAAGTACCCTGCACTGCACCAGCCAGGGCGTCTGGCACAGGACTGTAAGATCGTGGAAGCAAAATCGCCGAGAATGTTGAGTGCTGTCACAGGGACGCGTCCTGGTAGTTAACTGAAGGAAGCGACTCCTGTTTGCTAATTTGCTGGATCCCTGTGGCCCTTTGGTTTCAGGTTAAAGCACCTGTGATCCTTTTAGGGCCATTCATTTGATGCCACAATCTTTCCTATATTTAACTGAAATAAATCGTGGGAAGTCAGGATGTTGGAAGGGACACCTGCTTCCTCGAGAGGCAAAAATGCTCAAATCCTGGCTGTGACAGTTTTTCCGGCCTTCACCTTCTCTCCGGCCCAAGTTCCACCTACCTTACCGACCTCAAGAGGCGGTAGTGAGGATCTAAAAGACACATACTATTCATAGTTACATTTTAAATGTAATATCTCTAAAGTTTAATGTTACAGTATTATTGCTGAAGTCTTTTTCTTCAAGCACTGACTACCTCTTCAGATGTCCCATATTCTCCTATAATGAAAGAATTATCTTTAACCTGTTGAAAAACTAAGGTATGAAAATGCTAGTGGAGGGTGGCAAGACACGCCTATAATCCTGGCACTCAGGAGGCTGAGGCAGGAGGATCACAGCAAGTTCAAGGCCAGCCTGTGCTACATAGTGAGCTCAAAGCCAGACTGAGTTAGAAAAAAAAAAAAGGATGTCAACCGACATGACTTATTATAGGTCACATGGGTAGGAGAAGTGCCAGATCTGCTTGCTGGCCTCTAGAGTTCCAGTCTGAAGTCTCTTCTACAGAGTGGATCAGACCAGCTCCTGGGACTTGTTAGTGTGGATCTGAGACACCACGGGACTGGAGGACCCATATCCACTAAACACTGAATCTGTTAGTGACAGAGGGGTGTGGCCAGAGTCCAAGGGCACTTTCCAGGGCTCTGGGCTGGGGTACTGGATCCTGAGGGAATGAGAGTGGGGGACAGGAGCAGGTGCCAGGGCTAAGGAGGAACTGGGGTGGTTAGTACTTTTCAAAGTGGCAAGTGGGAGACGGAAAGGCTTTCTTCCAAGCTGAGCTGTTACCCCTGCCTTGGAACACTGCTCGTTTTTTTCTGTTTAAAGTTCTCTCTCTCATACTCACTTGTTTGTTGAGGAAATCTGGTTGAACTCTAGTGTATCCCACAGGTCTGAATTTTGTTAATACTGTACTGTGGGGTTTCTTTGACATGCTCCTCTCTCCTCTGCTTTCCCAGTATTGGTAGTTGGTTCTATAAGCCTGATCAAATTCAGATATTAATTTGTCAAAAACTCCACAGAGGACTAAGGGTGTAGCTTAGTGGTAGAGCACTTCCCTAGTGTGTGCGAGGCCCTGGGTTGGATCCCTCACACAGCAAAATAATGATAATAATGCTCCACAGTGACTTGCTGCCCATCGTGGGGTATATAATGTTATCTCTCTTATAATGTTAGCAGCCATTAGCAATCCCTTATTTCATTTGGAATCTCCAAATGGTGATATTTTGTTTCTAGCATTCCTCCTTCATTTATTAGTTGAGCTATTTCTATAAAAAGAACTCCCCTTTATCTACTATTTGTTCTCCCTGAGGTACTGTTTCCATAGAAATAACCCAACAGCTGCTTAACTAGAACTCTGATTTTTTCATATTACTGTCTAAATTTCAGCCTCTATGATCCAGATCTCTGTCCCTTCTATTGAGAGATCCTGTTCTTAAAGGAAATTTCTATAAATCTGTAAATTTCATAATAACTTTTTGAATGTACCCTGTTGCTCTTCTCTTCCCTTACTCAGGTTCCCACAAATCAGTGTGAAAGAGCACATTAAATACTCAAGGAATCTCTAACTTGCCAATTGGTGTTTCTCAATAGTGCCCTGGCCTGAAACAGGAGAGAAAGCTACATCCCTATTAGCTGGGAGTGGTTTTATATCCTTGTTTTGGTAGTGTGAGAGTGAGCTGTCCTCATTTATCTTATCTACCTAGGTATTATTCTAAAGCAAATACCATCAGTATGTAGACAGCAGTGACAAGCTATAAAATCAGATGAGAAGGTGGGGAGCTAGCAGCAGAGGTCAGGGGTAATTAATTCACATGAAATTCGGGAGCCTTGATGCCTAGGGTGGAACAGTTCCGGCCAGGAGTAGCAGAACGAGAGCGTGGCAGGCGAACGAGGTCCCTCGAAAGTGACATTCCAAGAACTTGGCCTGGATTGATGTAGGATGTCCTGGAAAGGAGTCCAACAAGAGGGAGCCAGTTAGAGGACATCGGAGGGACACAAAAGCTACATTGTTCATGCAGACCAGTTAGGACTGTGATGAGTGCTCCTTGTCCGGGAGTAACCTGAGTTTGGGGGTCTGGGAGCAGCACAGAACCCCAAGTCAGAAGTTTGGGCAGCTGTTGAGCAGTCCACCATCCAGGTCAGGTCTGTTCCTCACACTAGGCCTCAGTTGGATAAAGATCTTTTCTAGCTCAAGCAGTTTACAAACCTGAGACCCAGTTCCATCTCGTGTGGGGGCAGGCTCTTCCACACACACACCTTCCTGTTCAGGGAGACCCAAGCAGGTGGCCCAGGTTCTTGGAGGAGAGGCAGGAACTCATAGCTGCCAGGGGAGCTGGTGCATCGGTGTCCCTTCTGAACTACCTCTCCAGCCCCAGCCCCTCCCACCTTGTCAGGGCTATTCAGTCTTTTCCCACTGTTTGTATTGCATGTCACATATCTACAGGTTGCTGATGCTGGGAAACATGAGCTTTTCTCTGTTTTTTTTTTGAGACAAGTTCTCACTATGCAGTGTAAACTGGCCTTGAACTCACAATGTACCCCAGGTTGGCCTCGAATTTACAGCGATCCTCCTGCCTCAGTCTCCCAAGTACTTGAGATTATAGGCATGTGCTACCATGTCTGGCCTAGAGCCTTTGAAGAGCAAAACGTGACTCACTTTGTGGCTCTGTCCCCCTGTCTTTTCTCCACACACAGCCATGAGCCGGGGGGGGGTTTTGATGGTGGGTGTTGAACCAGGGCCGTGTGCAGGCCAGGTGAGAGTTGCTACTCCTGTGCTACACCCCCAGCCCAAGCAGGGAATATTAGAGAGACCTCTTCATCATTCTTTCCTCTGTTTCTACCCTATGACTGCACCGTTCGCTTCTTGCACATACTCTGTGTGTCTTCCCACCTCTCCAAGCTCCAGGTCGTCAGTCGGCACTCCAAGTGTCACCCCTCAAGTCCTCTCAAGCGATCCCTCAAAACTCTCCAGCTCCCTTTCCATTCTCTGGTCCAAAACGACTAGGATCTCTTACCTGAACTCCTGCGGCAGCCTCCTAACTGATCTCAATTTTATTTTTGTTTTTGTTTTATCTCCCAGAAGCCTTAAAACCTGAAGTCTAGGGCTGGGATGTATCACAGTGGTAGAGTGTTTCCCTAGCGCCACGAACAAAACAAAACCCTAAATCTAATCGTTCATCTGGAGGCTCAGTATCGGCAGCTTTCTATCGCTTTTAGAATGAAGACCCAAATCCTTACCCCAGTCTAGGAAGCCCCTGGGTTTGGTTTTCTCCTGCTTCTGGCCTCTTCTGATGTCACCTGGCCTGTCCCTCACAGTGCCACAGACACCTGTGTCTGCTATTCCTTGATCATGCCCAGGCTGCACACACACCTTGCAGCCTTGGTAACAGCAGTTCTTTCTGCTCCAGATGTCTCTCGCTCAGATCTTTGCGGAGGTTATTTATCAACCAGGTTTCACCCTAAACTCACTCCTTACCAAGACCTTCCGGGAGGATCCCACCTAAATTTGGCTCCTCCCCCAACAGGCACTCTCTACCATATTATCCTCTTATTTTCACCAGTCTTTACTCCCATTTCTTGTTTATTTGTTTTTGGTAAATTCAGTGAAAGGAGGGAGCCGTATTTCTTTCTCTTTCTCTTTTTTGTCTTTTTCAAGACAAGGTCTTACTGCGTAATTCAAACTGGCCTGGAACTCACGGCAATCTTCCTGCCTCAGCCTCCCCAGTGCTGGGATTACAGGCACGAACCACCACACCCAGCTCTTGTTTCCATTTTCATGGTAGGCACTCAGTAAATGCTTATTGTTGCCTGGGTGTTCTGGAACAGTTCTGTAATCCCAGCACTCAGGAGACTGAGGCAGGAGGATCACAAGTTCAAAACTAGTTGGGGATACATAATGAGTTCAAGACCAGCCTGAGCTACATAGTTAGACTCTGTCTCAAAAAAAAAAAAAAATTGCTTCTTAAATGAAGGAAAGAATATGTGTTCAGAGGCAAGGAGCTCATTGTGCTGAGACGCATCAGAGTGCTATAAAGCTGGACAAGTGAATGAGGGTCACACGGAAAAGGCTGGTAGCCGCCAAACCAAGGAGTTAGAGTCTTCCTGTCAGGACCAGATGTCACTGCTAATGCTTTTCCAGAAGAGGCTTGAGTGGTGCTGGAAGAAGGCTGACTTGGCGGCTCTGTGTAGGGACACCACAGGGAGGGAAGATGACAGCTTTGAGACGACGTGTGATGGAAAGGGTGTAGCACAGCGTCTGGCACACAGCGTCCCCAGCCAGTGGCCATTGTCACCAGGCACTGTGGCAGGGACAGGGGACACCAGAACAAAACAGGGCCATCGTTAAACCCTCTTCCACTTCAGAATAATCCTTGCTAGACCTAGCTTCACGTTCCCTTCCTCCCTGTTTTATCACACGTGCCCTCAGATGCTGTTCTCAGGGCCGCTTGGTCGGTCGGGCATGCGGAGGCAGGGTGCTCCCGTGACTGGACTCTCAAGGGTCTTAACGGTTTCCACGTCTGACAGCCTCTTCGTCTGCTGTCCATCAGCACCTTTTCTCTGTTTGATGCTACTTGCAGTTTCTTCTTGAAATTCTCTTTTCGGTTGGAGTGTTGAACCATTCTCCTGTGTTTGCGGCTCCTCCTTCTCAAGTACCTTTCCTGGCTCCTCCTTCTCCTCCCCTTCGCTGTGCCTAGTCCTTGCTACACTGGCCCATAGTCCTCTTTCCATCTCCTTCCTTTCTCGTTCTGCACATAATCATATGGTGTCAACCGTGACGTCTCAGGCCGCAGGTCTGGTCTGGCCTCCTGAATTTCAGCCCCGCAAGCCGAGGGCTTGGTAGACACGGCCCACAGGGGACCCGTCGCCCCCAAACCCGCACCTGGCAGTTCCCCTCGGTTTCTCCTCCCGCAGCATCCCTTCCGGATGTCTCTCTTCACAGAGGACTCCGTGCCCTCCTACACATTCTTGCCGGAAACTTCCTGGCCAGCTTGGGTCTCTTCTGGTTCCTGTATTTCCCTGTGCCAACCACGCAGTGTCGGCCTCTCTACTGCCACTTTTAAAAAACTAAACATGAAAGCACACGTGTCGGTTGTAAAGATTTGAGAAAAACTAAGAAGCACCCCACCCCTCCCTCGGTGCTCCCCAGCGTCACCGCCTGGGTTTCCCCCTGTGCTTCCTTCCCGCTCTTCTTTTCCAGTCCCAGTGCCATCACACTACGGGACAGTCCCCCAGTCTGCACGTTTCCTCTCAGTTCAGATCACCAAACACAGACAGCCTTCCACACGCCAAGTCCCTCCAAGAGGACCTCCAAGAGGGCCACATTTAAAGACTGCCTGACTTTGGGCAAATTACTGAATCTCACCAACCCTTAGTTCTTTATCTGCAAAATGAGGAAAATCACATTCCCTCCTTCATGGAGTGGATGAGACAATACACGTAAACCTCTTTGCCCAGCACCCAGCACATCGTATCTGCTCCATAAACATCAGTGGCAACAGTGATAATGATGATAATATTTGTCTGGGAGGAGGTTATAGTTTAACGGGGAGATTTGAAGAATAAGAGTTATCTAGGTAAAGAAAGATAGGCAAACATTTCCAGACGAGAAGAGCAGGTTAACTAAAATTAAAGGACTGCATTAGGGAGTTGGGAGACTAAGAGTTTTGCATTTGGACTTGTCCTCTAAAATGTGGTGTGGTGACACAAGCCTGTAGTCTCAGCATCCTAGGAGGCTGAAGCAGGAGGACTGCAAGTTCCAGCCCAACCTGGGCAACTTAGGGACTTGGTGAGACCCTGTATCAAAAATAAAAAAAGTCTGGAGTGTAGCTTTGTTGGAAAGCCCTAGGTTTGATCCTCAGTACTGTAAACAAACAAACAGCAGCAATAAAACAACAACAAAAGAGAACAAAACTTTCCTTCCCCTCAGGCGTAACTTTTCTTGATGCTGGAGAATAAACTCAATGCCTTGCTCCTGCGGACGAGCACTGTACCACTGAGCTACACTCCCAGACACTTGTGTATATCAATTTGTGCACATCAATGTCCAGAAGAGTACAGGCTCCCACTGGAGTGTAAACAGCTAATCTCAGGCCTGCTGTCTGCTGGACGATGCCCCGTGACATTAATAATGCTTTCGTGTGGATCTTTTATTTTTCCAGAAAAAAAAAATGTTTCCACATTTTAGATCATTTCCACAGGGCGTGAACATTTTTACAGCTCTAGTCCTGGCTGCCAAATCGTTTTCCAAGTGAATTGTACCAATTTACAATGTTATCAGCAATAAATGGCTACCAGTCTCGCCCCACCCTCATCCTCGAAAGACAGCTTTGCCAATTTGTTAGACATGATTCTTACATATTGTTTTAATTTGCATCTCTTTGATTGCTTGTGGGTTGGATGTTTTGTATGTCTTAGCTACACTGTCACGCTTCTCCTGTCGTTAGTCATTTGTGTCCTCAGAGCAGGATCAGGAATGAAAACCTTTGATTTTGAGGAAATTATTTACATTTTGGCTGCCCTCTTCCTGCTCCCTCTATGCTTTGTTATTAGTATTATTATTTACTTTCTAAGCTAACACGTGCATTACAGAAATATCAGGAAATACATCTAAGCAAAGAGTCAAATCGCCTGCATCCCACTCCTATTTGTTGTGTAGTCTTTAACCGTCTTCCCTGCCCACAATATCCACAAATACATCATCTCAATCTTCTGAGTCTCTTTCCTCATCTATAACATGGGAATATTTGTCCTTCAAGCTGATGATTAATTGAGCTGGTGTTTGTAAGAGAGTTTCATAATGTGCAGGATGTTTTTCAAGTGTACAAATTGCTGCTCTTTGGGCAAAAAGAATCCCCTTTACCCCACCAAGCAGAATAATGACGCTCTGTGCCCTGAACATGGCCTGCCTTGGGGAGGACGATTTCTTCTCTCAGAATGACTTCACTTCACTTCCTCCATTCCTTCGGCTGAACTACTATCCACTCCTGCATGTGTGTGTGTGTGTGTGTGTGTGTGTGTGTGTGCACGCTGGGGACAGAACCCAGGACCTTGCACATGCTAGGCCAGTGCTCCACACTGAACCACATCCCAGGTATCCCTCACCTAATCTAACATTTTTTCAATATTTCAGATATATTTCATTTATTTATTTCCTTTTTTTGTGCTGGGGATCAAACTCAGGGACTTATGCTTGCTAGGCAAGCACTCTAACCACTGAGCTAAATCCCCAGGCAAGATATATTTTAAAAAATAAAATGTATTTGAAAAAGTATAATGATTAGTGCAAAGGGACTGGGGATATAGCTCGGTGGCAGAGCCCTTGCCTAGCATGGGCAAGGTCCTGGATTTGATTCTCAGCGCCACAAAGAAGAAAAATTAATGCAAAGAACAACCGTATACCTGCTATGCAGCTTAAGAAATAAAATATGGATACACTTAAAGCCACTTGTGAACCCCTCCCCAGTCACAGCCCCTTCCCCAACACACATTTTGTTCTCCTGAGTTTGGTACTTCTTATTCCTATGTCTTTACATTTGTGTGCCTATTTGTGTGCTCTGTGTGTGTGTGTGCACACGTGTGTGTTATGTATATGTACAGATATTTGTATTTATAAAACATACACATTTGTGCTACTAGGGATTGAACCCAGCTAGCTACATCCCCAGCCTCTACCCAGGCCAGGCTCGAACTTGTGATTCTCCTGCCTCGGCCTCCCAGAGTTGCTGGATTACAGGTGTGCACCACCACGCCCAGCTATAAAGTACGTTTGCTTTATATATTTCTCTCTCATGTGCTGCATATGTATCCACCACGTCTCTATTTAGGTGGATGCCCTACGTGCGGCATAACATTTGTTTGCATGCATTTGTTTAGACTTCAGACGACCAGTGCGCAGCTCTCCAGGGGAGCTCTCTGCACTGTTCCTCTCAGGGTCACATCTGAGTGACCTACGTTGCCATGTAGTCAGACTTCACTCATGTCCCTGCTTCGCTACTCAGTGCACAAAAATCACTGTGCTCTCATCTGCTTTCCTGCTGGGGGCCACTTACTTTGCTCTGTTTTGGCCACAAGCGTTGCTGCTATGAAGGTTGGGTCTCCCGCGGACCCATGTAGGGGTTTCCCCAGGAGTAGAATTCGGAGGTCGTGGCCCGTGTGTCTTTAACTAGACGTGGCCCAGTGTCCTCCAGAGTGGTTCCTCCACTGTCCAGCCTCACCAGACGCATATGAATATTTCCATCGCTGTTCTCCTTGTTAAGCCTTGGTGTGCTCAGACTTTAAAACTTTTCCAATTTGGAGTGTGGGAAATAGTACGTCATTATGGCTTTAATATGTTTCTCTGATAATTGAGGAAGTTGATCAATTTTTACAAGTTTATTTGTTGCTCATGGTGCCCCTTCAGGGAATTCTGTGTTTATGAAGGGCCCATTCTTGGGTTTTTTTTGGGGGGGGGACAGAGTCTCGCTATGTAGTTTAGAGTGGTTCTGAACTCTCAGCAATCCTCCTGCCTCAGCCTCCAGAATGCTGGGATCTCAAGCGTGTGCCACTTTGCCCAGTTTAAAGTGCCCAGTCTTTAAATCTACTTTAAAATACTTCACTCTTGGGCCAGGATGTAGCTCAGTGGTAGAGCACTCATCTGGCATGTGTGAGGCTCTGAGTTTGAATCTAGCACTGTGAAGAAAAAAGAAAAAAGAAAAAAAAACTTCCTGTCCGTAAAATACCTCCAGATCTCCAACAAGCAAATAGGATTTTTCAAAACTGGTGATTGAATCCAGGGCCTTCACACTGAGCTACATCCCCAGCTCTTATTCGACCTTTTTAAAATGTCATTTAATTCAGTATTAAGACAGGGTCTTACTAAATTGCTACATTGCCCAATTGTGACCCTCCTGCCTCAGCCTCCCTTAGTGCTGGGATTATAGACAGGTACCACCATGTGTGGCTTAGGCAGGATCTTCTTAGACATCTGTAGTCCTTTCTACATTTGGTTCCGTTTACTTTTCATTTCACCTGGCATTACAGCCATTTATAAACTTGTATGGAGGGCAGGGACTATGTTTATACCCATGTTAGCACTAGTACAAAGTAAACATTTCATAAACCTGTGTCGAATCTAATCACACTCCTCCCCTGCTTACGAAATCTTAAAGCAGCTTCCTATTGTCTGCAGAAGAGAGTGAAACTGTCTTTTGTGTTGACTTTAAGGCCCTTCAGCGCTCTGGTGCCAACCAACTTTTCCTGGGGCAGCCCTGCCTCCCGCCACAGAATCTGGGCCAGAAATGTCCGGCTCCTCTCTGTGCAGCCAGGACGGCAGGTGGATGCCACCCATTTTAGCTGCCTGTCAGGTTCCTGTATAGGCAATCTGAGGACCCTCAAGGCAGAGGCTTGGTCTTAATGGTCCTAAGTCTGTCCTTTGCATCCAGGTGACTTGGGTTCAACTGCAGGACCCAGGCCGGAGTCTGGGGGTACCACCTCTTGAGGAGCCCACAGTGGCTGGGGGAGACAGATAGGCAGACATATGGTTTTGTACAAAGCAGCATAAGGGACCAGAGAAGGGCTACTCTGAGAGGAGGAGCCTGGAGGAGCCTGAGGCCAGCTGGTGCACTGAGGAGCAGGTGCTGATCTTGAAACACAGCTTTGTTTACCCTTCACATGTGAATTACCACGTAGGACATTAGGCCTTTTTTTTTTTTCCTTTTCAGTACTGGGGATTGAACACAGGCTCTCAAGATGCCTGCTAGGTGAGCACACTACCACTGAGCTATACCCCCAGCTCTTTTTATTTTACTTTGAGACAATGTCTTGCTCTGTTGCTTAGGCTGGCCTTGAACTTGGGATCCTCCTGCTTCAGCCTTCTTAGTAGCTGAGATTACAGGCATGAGCCACCACACTGGATGACATTAGACATTCTGATACATAGGGTATGGACAGTGATTCCGCTGAATTGAGCAACTCTACAGTCCAGAGTTCTCTGTACTGTGAGGGGAGGGTTCGACCCGGGCCCTTCTTCTGTCAGATTGGATAGGTGTCAGCTACCTGCCTGGAGTCTTCAGGAGAAACATGGCAGTGTAGGCGTGTGTGTCTCTTTCTCACTCTCTTTTTTTCCTGTGTTAGTCTTTATGCAACTTAATGGTGAGCAAAGTCTTGCAATAGTCTCCATTGTGCTGTTCTGGTAACATAAGTGGTGGCAGCCATGTTCCTGGAGTCTGTGATCTCACAACATGCTCAGCAGGATTTTTTACTCCGCTTCTGGAGGAACGCGCAGGAAAGCGATAGTCCACAAGTACGTGAGCTTTCTGTCATCCACATACCAGTCCTAAAGGGAATGAGGAGTAAAACAGAGAAAAAGCTGAGCCAGGCCCGGTGCGGCACACCTGTAGTCCCAGTACTCTGGGAGGCTGAGGAAAGAGAACTGCAAGTTCAAACCCAGCCTGGGCAAGTTAGAGACTTAGGGAGACCCCGACTCAAAATAAAAAAGTATAAAAGGGCTGGGGATGTAGCTCAGCGCAACAGCCTTGGTTTCAATCCCCAGTACTGGAAAAACAACAACCAAGGAAACTGAAGAAGGTATTTATAACCCCTCTTGCTCAGTGCCAGCCATTCCTGAGCCCCGAGGAAAGAGGAGCCGCGCACAGACTCCGAAGCGCATGGAGAAGGCTGGGGAGAAGGAGCAGGCAGTAAGCACAGCACATGCCCACACGCGTGCCGTCTGTACGACCTCCTCGCTTTGCTGACACTGCGTTCCCGCCTTGTGCCCGTCTGGCCCTTTGCGCTGGAATTCCCTGGAAGCCTTGTGTCAACACCACCTCTCTTAGGAAGCCTTCTCACACGGTCTAGCAAGAACTTCTGTCCCGAGGTCTGCAAGTCCTCAAGAGTGCCGTGTGGTCTGCGTCTATCGCCCTTTTGGTGGATGCGGCCTTGAACGTCTTTCGCTACACAGCTGGAGGTGCCCACGTGCACGGGGATTGGACAGAGTACAGTTTGAATCCTGGCTGTGTTACCAGCCATCTTTGGAAGATGAGTTGACCTTTCTGAATCTTGGTTTCCTCATCCTTGAATTGGAGAATTCAAGTGTTCCTGGCTCACAGAGTTATCGTGTGATGGTCACATGAGATGATGTATATCAAATTGTTAGAACTGGGCCCAGAGGGCACCCGGCACAAGCTGGCGGTTGTAACTCGTCCCTGCCGTCATCCCTGCAGGTGGGTCCCAGGCATGCCATGGGGGACCCCGCCCATGCAGGCTCCTCTCCATCTACGGAGTTGGTGTGGGTCTCATCTACCTCTTTCCCCCATCCTTTGGTCTGACCACGCCCGAGCTCAGGCTTGTAACCGTGTCTCTTGCTGGCTCATTAGATTCGTACTTTGCCTTTGGCCTTGAAACTGCAGAAGGGCCTTGTGGTCTCTGCTAACCTCAGCCCGGAAACCAATGCCCCAACTCCATTCTGGGCTCACTTCCTGGCTTCCTCCTGCAGCTCTAGCTTTCTGTTGTTATAAGCTGTCTCTGGACCAGGACAGAGGCATTCGTAAATGATGGGTGGAGAGTTTCTAGAGGGAATTAGGAAGTGAATGTGCAGGAAGGGAATGAACATCTTCTCATTAATGTGCTGTCTGCAAGCTGGGAGGCCATGTTCAGTGATATTTTGCCACAGGATTTAAATCAAAAAACCTAGGCTTAAAAACAAACAAACAAACAAACAAACAAAAAAAGCTAGGCTTGATTCCCAACTCTGAACGCTATGATCTTGGGCAAAATACCTGACCACCGCGTGTTTAGTTCCTCTTTGTAATAGGAGAAAAATCATACCTTCCTTATAGGATTATTGTGAGGATTAAATGAGGGAATCTATAGAAAGCACTAGAATGTTCCAGAACATGGTAAGTAGTGAATAAGTGGCTGTGATTATGACCAGGTAGTTAAAAAACTTGTTCCTTTCTGGAAAATGAAGAGTCAAAGTATTTAAAGTTAGAATACCTGGGGTTGGCAGTTTATCTCAGTGATTAGAGCACCTGCCTCACAAGCAGAAGGCCCCAAGTTTGATCCCCAGCACCAAAAAAAAAAAAAAAAGTATAAAAGGTCCATTAATTACACAGTCAGTTCTGTCAGGGAGAAGCAGGGTGCTTAGCGAGTGCACAGCTTTTTTTTTTTTTTTTTTGCACACCTTTTTTTATGCACAATTTTACCACAAGCACATTTGGCAATATTATTTAGGAACCACTACACCCCACATACACACAACACACCCAATTCAAGTATGTCTGACTGAGTTCTTTGTTCATAGTCTTACAAGGCAAAAGTCAAATGTCTACTGGGTTATTAGGTGATTATCTTTAGTCTTCTTGTCTTTATTTGCATTTCCCTCATGACGAGTGATGTTGAGAATTTTTCTTTTTTTCTTTAAAAGAAATGTGAAATTTTAATTTTCACCGCAACTTGGGGTTTTTTTGTGTGTTTTGTTTTGTTTTTTCACCACAGCTTGTTTGACCTAAAAGTACAGGACACCTAAGTTAAAACCAAACTAATATCTATATAATCAGCAAATTGTCTGATAAAACATTTTAACTATTTCACAGTTTTAATTAGCACAAGAAAAAACTGGTTCAAAAGTACTGCAATGTTTGCCATTTTTACTGTCAGCTTTAAGTCATGGTGTTGCTCAACAACTCACCTCTAAAAATATAGCAGTGTTCAGAAGTACAAAAATTATGATATACAGTATTCTACATTGTGAAAATAGGATAATTCTTTATAAAATTTGGTTTAAAAATGCAGAATGTAAGTGCAAGGCCATGAGTTTGATCCCAGGAACTGCCCCCCCAAAAGGCAGAATGTCTTGATAATTACCAGTTTTCTCAAAGGCTAAAATCAGAAAAACACAGAAAATAGATGTACTTGTTGATTAATATTATTTTGCTTTGTGAAAGCCAGAAATGATTCCAGTCCAAGAAATAAGCAATAATGGTAAAAGATGCGCTTAATATACTGTATCTCTTTTAAGCTCAAGTGAACTTTTCACCTCACAGGTAGCAATTCTGACTTTAACATTCTTAATATCTTTTGGTGTTCTTAGTATCTTTCAACTCTCTTTTAAGCCACTATTTGAAGAGTTCATAATGTAAAGTTGTTTTTCCCCCCCATGGAATGTTTTCATTTTAGAACATAGCTGTAAGATGGCAGATGACAGAATCATTTATAGAGAATTTGCTCCACAGGTTGAATGTCCCTTCTCTGAAATTCTTGGGACCAGAAATGTTTTAGATGCTTTCAGATTTCAGAATACTTGCATATACATAAGGAGACATCTTGAAGGTGGGACCTAACTCTAGATAGAAAATTTGTTTCCTATAGCGTGGGGGTAATTTATACAACATTTTTAGCGCATTTGTATTTTGACTGAGACCCATCATGAGGTCTGCTGTGGAATTTTCCACTTGTGGCATCAGAATTGTTCAGAAAAATGTTTCAGGTTTTAGAGTATTTTGAGTTAGGAATTAGGAATGCTTAAACAATATAATCAATACTAATTTAAAATAACTGCCAATACTCCCCAACTAACTTCTATGCCCAGGTTTAAAAGTTACTAAACTAAGCCAGGCTTGGTGGCACACACCTGTACTCCCAGCACTGAGGAGGCTGAGGCAGGAGAATCGCCATGAGGTCCTCCTGGGCTATATAGCTAATTCAAGGTCAGTCTGGACTGTATAGTAAGACTTTCTCCAAAACAACCGAAACAAAACAAAGAAAAACAAGACCAAAGTTACTACACTACTGAGACTAGACTCTAGAATAATTTTTCTATATGCGCAGCAATAACTTCTGTGAAATCCAAAGAAATCTTCCAGGCTCCTTCCAAAGCTGCATATTTTTCCAAATGACTTTTCTCTGCTCACAGAGCTTGTCCTTTCCTTTGATCTTTTTTCAGTTGTTTAGCTTTTCCAATATTCTCTTGACATTTTGTTTGTTCTTTTGCTCCTTCTCCTGGGCTTCAATCATCTCGGCAAATTTCGAGGGCAGAGGGGTACTTGCTGGGAACGGTGGAGCAAGGGCGCAGATAGCTGCTGGAAGGGGCGCTCTGGGTCCTTTGTAGCCCGTTCCATGACATTTGGCCCCAGCCTTACTTAGGTCCCATGTCTACGTAGCAGTCTTACAAAAACATCTGCTTGTTTAGTGATCTCTAATTTTGTCCTGCAAGCCAATCGGTTTCAGATGACCCCTGGTTGTTGTCTTCTGCTTTAGTTCTGCACAATCGAGAGAAGTTTAAATTTTCAAGAAAACTGTCTCTGGTTTTAACTCCATCTTCTCAGTTTCTTCACATTTGCAGCAAAAACCAAGACTCTGCTTTCAGACGCCACAATAACTGAAGATGTGAAGTCCCAGCCCCCGACTTCATGACCCCCCCAATCAGGCACCACGAGACAAGTCCTCCTCCAGCTCAGGAGTGAACTAATAATGCAAGTTTCAGAGAAGCAAAAGTACTCCGCAAAGGTAAAGCAGGATGGAAGGCCCTGGCTTATGGCAAAGTTTTAGCCAGAGAAAGGAGACGCAGTCCACGGGCCGCAAGTCTGTTGTTTCCAACACAGATCCCCGCATCGCCCACATTTGCAGAGGTAAATACTGTTCTTCTGCCCCCGAAAGGTTGATGGGGCTCACCTGCCCACCAGTCCCGCCTGGAGCCTCAAGCAGCGGCTGGTGACACCTGAGGGACAGCCGGTTGACTCCTTTGTCTTTCCCTCCTTCCTTAAAGCCCCTCATTTAGTCCTCCTCCCTCCCCCAGCACTGACAGCCCCAGGGGCCACTTTCACCCCTGGCCCTCTCTGGGCCAAAGCAGCTGCCAGCCACACCCGGCCTTACCCCAGGGGCTCGGGGAAAGTTTCACACACCTGCTGGCCATTCCTGTTTTCTTTTGAGAAATGTCTATTTCATTTTATGGCCTTCTGTCCCCACACCCTTTTTGTGGTGCTGGGAACCTCAGCATGCAAGGCGAGTGTTCTATCACTGAGCTACACAGCTCTTGGCCCAACTACCGGTTTAACCAGGTTATTTGTGGGTTTTTTGTTTGTTTGATTATTGAGTTTCTGGGTGTTCCTTATGTATACTGATTGATTGTTTCTTCACTCTTTTTTTTTTTTTTTTGGTGCTGGGGATCGAACTCAGGGCCTTGTGCTTGCATGGCGAGCACTTTAACCACTGAGCTAAATCCCCAGCCCCTCTTCACTCTTGATTGTTTTGGCGGCTGTACTTTGCAATCCTTGTTGATGCCCTGAAGTTCTTTTCCTATGTTTTCTTCTAGTAGTTTCATAGTTTCGGGTCTTACACGTAAATCTTATCAATGCTATTATTTAATTAAGTCTATTGATCCATTTGAGTTGATTTTTGTAACTGGTAAGAGGTAAGGGTCTAGTTTCATTCTTCTTCATTTAGATACCTAATTTTCCTAGTACTACTGACTGAAAAGACTGACCTTTCTCTAATCTGTATCCTCAGCACCCTTATCAAAAGTCAGTTGCTGGCAGATCTGTGGGTTTACCTGTTGTTTTTGCTTGTTTGATGAGAGCATACATTTATCCCTAGAATCACTTGCCAGCCTCTTCTTTGAATCATAGGTGCAGCCAAAATTTAAAAGTCCAACTCTGTTTCTGCTCAGTCACTTAATGTGAATCTATCATCAATTTTAACTAAAAGTTCTCTGAGATTTTCCGAGAAATTAAATTCACACATCTTCAAGCAGTAACAGTTGGGTTACTTCTTTACTTTTGTAAGGGGCAGGTGGCTAGGTTTAAAAAATACAGATTGATTTCGGAAGCACTTGAATGAAAAAACCTGGGAATTATTATTATTATTTTTACTTTTTATTGGTGCCAGGGATCAAACTTCGGGCCTTGTGCTTGCAAGGCAAGCACTCTAACCACTGAGCTAAATCCTCTACTGGGAATTATTTTTTGAAGACACATGGTTTCTAATGTGCTACTGGGGACTAAAGGAGGAAGTGATGGATTTCGCTCAGGGGAGGAGGTGACATTCGAGCCGGGTCCTGGCAGGAGTTTCCCAGGCAGATAAGAAGCTGCCAGGTATTCAAGCCCTGGAAACCTCTATATGAATAGCACTTACCTCAAACTATGCTGCTAACAGCGCTCCACCCCGCGGACTCGGACATTCCTTGATGTTATGGACCGATTTCATTTCCCAAAATGGCCATATAGCATGTTATTTTGCCATTAAACTTTTACTTTCTGATTCATTTCATATTTACTAATTTTATTCATGTATTTACTGACAAAATAGTATGTATTTTTTTCTCAAATCACAGTTTATTTTTATTTTTTAATAAAAAATTTATTATGTACTACATGTTACTACATGTTTGTAGTACATAATGGTGATATTCATTGTGGGGAGTTGATACATGTATATAATGCATCTGAATTCTTTTTTTTTTTTTTTTTTTGGTTTTGGGGATCAAACTCAGGGCCTTGTGCTTGCTAAGCAAGTGCTCTACCACTGAGCTAAATCCCCAACCCCTGAATTCTTTTATTCCCTTCCCTCTCACCCCCCTCAAAACACTTTGGGGTTTTTTTGTTTTTGTTTTTGTTTTTTGAGACAGAATCTCACTGTGTATTCCAGGCTGGCCTTGAACTCACTATGTAGCCCAGGCTGGCCTCAAACTCATGGTGATGCTCCTGCCTCGGCCACCTGAGTGCTGGGATTACAGGTGTGCACCCTCACACCTGGCTAAAATAGTGTATCTATTAGTTCACTGTAGAAAACTTGGTAAATATGGAGAAGCAAATATATAAGCCCTACAGAAATATAGTAGTTACCTGGAGAAACCACTGTTAACGTATTGGTGTATATTCTTCTTTTTCTATCCACATGCATCTCGCTCTCTCTCTCTTTTTTTTTTTTGGTGCTGGGGATAACTCAGGGCCTTGCGCTTGCAAGGCAAGCACTCTAACTGCTGAGCTAAAGCCCCAGCCCCTACCTACTTTTAAAGTAAAAATAGTATCATAATGTTTATTAATATAGAATTTACTTTCACTCAGCCATTATATTAGAAATCCCAATCCTTTGCCTACTCAGCCTCCTACTGAAAAAAATATAGATGCCCCATAGTTGTAATGTGGTTATTTCTCAAAAAACACCCATCAGAGGCTGGGGATTTAGCTGAGTGGTTAGAGTGTTTGCCTTGCAAACACAAGGCCCTGAGTTTGATCCCCGGCACCAAAACAAAAAAACAAAAAAAGAACTGCATCAATAGTTGAAAATGTAGTCAGTTGAAAATGTATTTACTGCACTTAACCTATTGAACATCATAGTATAGCCAGCCGACCCTAACCACTCCCAAGACACTTATATTAGCCTAACACTGGGCAATGATTGAATATTGCTAGACTGAGGAAAGATTAAAATTTGGAATTCAAAATACGGTTTCTTTGTTGTTGTTGTTGTTGTTGTTGTTTTGAGACAAGGTCTCACTATTTAACCTGAGCTGGCCTTGAACTCATAGCAATCCTCCTGCTTCAGCCTCCTGAGTGCTGGGATTACAGGCATGTGCCACCACTCCTGGAGTCCAAATACAGCTTTTACTGAATGTGTATTACTTATTACTTTGCACCATTTTATAATTGAATTATAAATTGCACCATCCTAAATTGGGGACTATATGCAATGACCAGATTGTAGTTCTCTGTCTCTTTCCCTCTCTCCCTCTTTTTTTGGCAGTACTGGGAGTTGAACCCTGGACCTTCCCACTGAGCTACATGCCAGCTCTTTTTATTTTTTTATTTCGAGGCAGGGTCTCACTACGTCACCCAAGCTGTGCTCAAACTTGGAATCAACTGCCTCAGCCTCCCAGATTCTGGACTTCTAGGCATGTACAACCACGGCGGCTCTTTTTTTTTTTTTTTTTTAAACAGGTCCTCCTTTTGGTGCCCAGCTGACCTAGCGTTTACCATCCTTCTGCTTCAGTCTCCACAGTAGCTGGGACTAAAGGCATGTGCCACTGGGCCCTCCTCCAGGCTCCAGCCCAACATCCTTAATGGGCCCTGTCTCCTCAAAACAGCTCACCGAACTCAAGGAGCAGCATCTGGTCCAAGGGCAACCTGCCTGTGGGTGGTGGACAGATGAGCAGGGTCAGTTGTATGCCACTCTATGGGTTATGGAATTGAGCAGCTGAGATGGGCAAGTTTGAGCCAAGTCTGGGCAACTTAGTGATTTAGTGAGACCCTGTCTTAAAAAAATAAAATAAAGTAAAATAAAATTGGAGATGTAGCTTAGCGCAAAGGCCTTGGATTCAATCTCCAGTACAAAAGAAGGGGGAAAAGTTCCAGGAGTTGTGACCTGCACCTGTAATCCTAGTTAGCCAGGAGGCTGAGGCAGGAGGTTGGAAGTTGGAGGCTAGTCTGGTCAATATAAAGAGACTCTTGTCACAACAATGGCAACAAATAGCATAAGAAAGAAATAACTAAAAACAAACACACACAAGAAAAGAAAGAAAGGACTTTGAATTTATAGCTATTGTAAATTAAATTTTGGGCCCTTTTTCTACAGCAGTATTTCATTTATTGATTTTCAAATATCTTATTTGAGCTGGGCGTGGTAGTGCATGCCTGTAATCCCAGCACTCAGGAAACCAAGGCAGGAAGATTCCCATGAGTTCAAGGGCAGCCTGGGTTACATAGTGAGACCCTGTCTCTCAAAAAGAAATCTTATTTGAAAGTGTAGTAAATACCTTATTTTAATAGTTTTAGGGTTGGGGGTGTAGTTTAATGTGTCAAGCTGCAGTTTGGATGCCCTGTACCACCAAAAACAAAAAGTGAAGGAAGAATGAATAAATTGAAACGGCTGAAGCAAAAAGTCTGGAGTTGGGTTGTAAAGGAATTTATCTGGCATGCTAAGAAATTTGGATTTTAGGCTGGGTATTTAGTTCAGTGGTTAGAGTGCTTGCCTTGCAAGCACAAGGTCCTGAGTTCCATCCCCAGCACCAAAAAAAAAAAAGAAAGAAAGAAATTTGGAACCTATCATGAAGGGAGTAATGGGGGAAAATCTGTATGTATGAAATAAACATGAAATAAATGTATACAGCACAGTAGTACTCCATTGTGTACAAACACCACATTTCCTTATCCATTCAACTGTTGATGGACATGGAGGCTGCTTCTGTAGTTAGCCATTGTCTTAGTTACTTTTCTCTCGTTGCTATGATGAAATACCGGACACCCAAAGTTAGGGGAAGAAAGGTCTGTTTAGCTCTCAGTTCGTGGACGTTTCAGTTGAGGATCAGCTGGGTCCGAGGCAGGGAGGCCTGGCAGACAGGCAGAAGGCAGCAAGGTAAACAAGGGGAAGGTAAGCCTCTTTCTCTCCCTTATATTTTATCCAGGCTACCTGCCCTTAGGGTGGTTAACACTCCCACCTTAATCCCAGTACCCTTAATCCTGGCATCATATCCTTAATCCCAGCAGAACTCTGCCAAACCAATCAGTGGACTAATTTAGTAATCACACACTCTAGATTCAGCCCCACATATGACCACATGAGGCTTTGGGGGGACATCTAGACACAAACCATAACAGCCATTCCGACTTGTGCTACTGTAATAATGCGTGTACACATGTCACCATAATATGATGTTTTTAACTCCTTCAGGAAGACACCCAGGAGAATAACTGGGTCAAATGGAATTTCTAGTTTGAGGGGTTTTTTTGGCGCTGGGGATCGAACTCAGGGCCTTGTACCTGCTGGGCAAGCATTCTAACCACTGAACTAAATCCCCAGGCTCTAGTTTGAGTTTTTTGAGGAATCTCCATACTGATTTCATGGTGGTTGTACTAGTTTACATTCCCATCGACAATGTAAAGGGGTCCCGCCCCAGCCCTGCCTGAATTTGTTATTGTTTGATTTCTCACTGATGATCATTCTTTCTGGAGATGGACCTCCATGTATCTCTCTGATGGCCAGTGATGCTGAACATTCATTATTCATTTATTTATTGGGTGCTGGGGATCAAACTCAGGACCTTGAGCTTTCCAGGCAAATGCTCTACCACTCGGAACTAAATCTCTAACCCCTTTTCATGTTTTTGTCGGCCATCTGTACTTCAGGATAAATTTGAGTCATCTGTAGGAAAATGGATGTACCTTGAGACCATAATGTTAAGTGAAATAACACAAGCTTAAATACCGCATAGTTTCTCTTGTATGAGAAATCCAAACTGTAAAGAGCAAAATAAAAGATAAGAGGAAGTAGTGAGATAGATTTTGTGCAAATATGAAGGGCATTGAGAGATGGAGGGGGGAGGGGAGGGAAAGGGGATAAAAAAGAATTAAGATGTGTACTGTACCAACTCCCTGGAAGCAATGTAATCACTATGTAATGCAAACATGTATTGATAAAAAAAACTGAAAATAAGAAATTTTATCTTTTCAGTTAAAAAAACAAATACCATAGCACCCCGTGTTCTTTGGAAAGAACACCTTGGTGACTGTAAGGATCTGGTTGGCAAAGGTGAGACTGGAGGTGATGACAACATAAACAGTGTAATCACTGAGGGTTGTAGGGTAGAGACAGAGATCCACACTTAAGAGAAAACATGTTGGACACAGGGCATAAACGCAGGGTGTTGCACTGCGAATGTATAGCAGGATTTTGACATGTGGGATTTGAAGTGTCTGAAGGATACACAGGTGAAAGTGCGCACCAGAGAGCTAAAAATACCGAGGGGCTTCCAGAAGGTCTGGACTGGAGATATGTAGAAGTCACTTAACAGTTTAAAGTGAGCCTAAAGATCGTGAGAATACAGGGGAGGGGGGAGAAAATTGCTGAGGACAGAATTTCGTAGAACACTGCTATTTTCAGGGCCGGCCACAGGTGCAGGGAACAGGCATCCTTAAATGGAGGCAAGAAACCCTTAAAGAACTGGCAAGGGGATTCTAAAGCAGGGAAGTTTGGGTGAATACGGTTCTTTTATCATCGACATCCCACACTTGATTGTTTTTCTTTTGGTGCTGGGATTCGAATTCAGGGCCTTGCAGTTGCTAGGCAAGCGCTCTACCACTTGAGATGAACCTCCAGCCCCAAAAGCCCTCACTTGAGACTGTTCTCCTGCGGCTAGTGCTGGCGAATCCGGCCAGGACTGCGGCCGCACTGGCAGGCGGGGGACGGAAGTCCCGACAACAGCAAGCTTGTGTCCAACGAGAACATCCCGGCCTGGAGAGGACGCCTTCGCCCAGCCGCACTGCTGAGGTCAACTGAGCGGCCCGGGAAGGAAGGCAACGAGGTTTTGATTTCAAGTCGCCGGCACAGATTGCCTCTCTGGCCGAGTTCCGCGTGCGGCGGTGGCAAGAGGACGAGCCTTCCCAGCAGCGCCCCGGGAGCGCGGGCTCGAGGCCGCTCGGACGCCCCTTTCTTCCGCCCGCAGAGCTCGCCGCTGGCCGCTGGGTGGGGCTGCACCCGGGGGGCGGGGCCTTGCCCCTCCGACCCCCGCCCCTTTCCACTTGCCCGGGCAGGGATTGCGGGGCGGGGCCCGGGGCCTGGCCCCGCCTCCTTCCGCCCGCGGGGGCCGCGAGGCTGGGCGGGGCCTCTAGGGCGGGGTCGCGGGGCGGGATCTCGGGACCCCGCCAGCCCGCGCACTCGCTTAGAGCTGCAGCAGCCGCCGCCCGCTTCTTCAAGGTCTCACCGCTTCCTCAGCCGAGACCCGGGCTCGGCCGCCATGTCCGCCGCGGACGAGGTTGACGGGCTGGGCGTGGCCCGGCCGCACTATGGCTGTGAGTGCGGGGTCCGCGGCGCGGGTCTGCGACCTGGGCGCGACTTCCGGGAGGCGCGACGGGCGGCGCGGGGCTGGGTGGTCGCGAGGACCCGGAAGACAGGCCCGGAGGCTGGGGGCGGCGGACCCCGGCTCGCGCCCGGGCTGGCGGGTGGGACCGGGACTCCGCCCTGGTCCGGCGCTCCCGCCGCGCGGTCGGCCGAGATTGGGGCGTCCGGGCTGAGGTGGCGGCGGGGCTCTGCCGGCTTCCGAGGGGACCGGCCCCGGGTACCTGCGAGGTGCGGCCCTGGGCACGTCACTGTACTTTCTCGGTCATTTCCTTCGTCCGAATTTCAAAAGTTAAAAAAAAAAATAAAGGGCACCAAAAACTTCTGACTTCCTCATTCTCTGTGGCCGACCCTGGGACATCAATGAACTGCAGGCGACTGTTTCTGCTGGCTACAGGAGGGTCCTTTGTGGGTATTTAGGGTTTCGATTTTAGTTTATATCTGGGAATATTGTTCTTTTTTGTTTTTGTTTTAAAATACTGTTCTTTTTTAAAAAGGGTAATCTCACTCATCAACAGTTAAACGTGAGGTGTTGTGCCACGTTTGTGGAATTAGGGATGAGTAAGACCAGGCCTTGCCTTCAAAGAATGTTTGAATTAGAGACACAGGGAGGTGTAGGAGCTAATGATGGTAAGGTGCAATAAAGATAAAAGATGTGAGGCCTCGGTAGGCATACAGAGTAATATGGGCCTGGAGAGGAGCTGGGGGCAGAGGAAGGCATTCATGTGTCAGGGGTCTGACATTTGAGTAGAGCCTTGAATGATGCTGTACTAAGAAGTTCCACCGGCAGGGTGGGGCAAGAGGTATGACTTGAAGAAGGAAGAGGAGATACTAAGATATGGAAGAGGACAGGGACACTGTGTGTGTTGGGAATGGAGTGTTGTGGTGTACATAGTGGTGGGAGGAAGGGCAATGGAAAAGGAGGAAAAGTTTCCCAAAGTCGTTGAGGCCAGACTGGGAGAGCCCCTGACTGCCTTCCCAAGAAGTTAGGAGTTTACTGTATTCTGTACATTGGGTGATTGAGAAGGAGACAGATTGCTTTATGGTTAAACCCAAAGGCCTTGAGACAGGCTCTGGCTTGGAATCCAGGCCCTCCTCTTATTTGCCGTGAGGCTGAGTTTTCCCAGTCTCAATTCCCTCATTTTTAAAATTGGAATGATAATCATGGGATTGTTCTGGGTTTCAATGAGAGAATGTATGTAGAGTGCTTAGCACAGTTACTACCACTCAGTCCTCAATAAGTGCTGGCTCTTTGGGCGTGGTGGCACACTCCCGTAATTCCAGCACTCGAGAGGCAGAGGCAGAAATAGTGCCGTTCAAGGCCAGCCTGAACTACATAGTGAGACTCTGTCTCAAAAAAGCAAAAAGAAGAAAGCAAAACAAAACTCCTGGCTTTGGATGCTAATAAAATGGGAAAACATGATGAAATCTGTCTTTAGAAAAAGTTTGGACAGACCAGGACAAGTTTCAGCCAAAATCTGAAGTTAGTATTTTTCAGGTTTCCCCTAAAATTAAGTACATGAAATTAAGCCCATTTTCATATTAGCATACGTTCCTAAAAAGGGCAAATGAGTATAGTTGACACCTCATAGTTTTTGTTTTGTTTTTTAAAGAAAATGATCTTCATATACCTGACTATCCACACATCCGCCAGTTACCTTGACCTTGTTATCCTGACCTTCTAGGTGACTACAGGAATCTGGTGACTGTGCCATTCTGTTATTGTTGAGGAAGGTTATACATCTTGATATTTACATTCTCTCTTTCATGTTTTAGCTGTCCTGGATAATGAGAGACTCACTGCAGAGGAGATGGATGAAAGGAGACGGCAGAATGTGGCTTATGAGTACCTTTGTCATTTAGAAGAAGCAAAGAGGTAAATATGCACTGGCTGGAGAAGATTGAAAGAAGGGATTTGATGTGGTGTGAACACAGATAAAGATTTCTCCAGGGATGTTGTAGGTAGGCCTGGAATTGTTGGTGGCTGAGGATGTAAGTGTAGGTAGGATATTTATGGGAGCCAGTAGCATTGATGGTAGTTTCTGGTGAAGCATCGTGCTGAGTATTTGTGTACATTGAGCGTTTTTCAGATTTGTGCTGCTCAAATTTATGCTCGAAGTGCTTGTTTTGCGTACTGCCCCTGTCTGGGAGAAGTAGCATTTTTAGGGCCCGGAATTCCTGATGTTAATGTTATATTAATTCTTTCTGGTTTTGATTTATATATGAATTGAGTCTCCTTCCCCATGACTTGTGGATTGGGTACTAGGTTGGGAGGCTTAGACAATAGAGCTGTGGGTATTGGTCATCCATTTGGGAGAAATTCAGACTGTTTCCAAAGGTAGCATCCTCTGCATGCTTTGCAAAGTGTATCTGTAACTACTGTTTTCCTTTTTCAGATCCTCCAAGACCTTGTGGTCTTAATTTTAGGATATCAACTTTGTTTCTTAGTATATGTGCTGCCGAAGCGAGCACTCAACTTCGTTTCTTGTGTTCTTGTGCTTATGTTCCTTCTTGAGGTCCCAGGGTAGATAGATGTAATTACAGATCATGTATTCTATAAGTGAGCACAGGTGGAAAAGGCTAGTGAGGGATAATGAAAGGTATTTGTCCCTAAAGTTGAATGCAAATCAAGAATGTTTTGAGTATGGCTAATAAAAGTAGTGGTATTTTTTGTTTTGATAGTTCTGAAAAATCTTAAAGTGCTACAGGAAAATTCAGAGAACAATACAACAAACATTCTTGTATTTCAGAACTAAAACATGTTAACCTTTCAGATCTTCCCTTTTCTTCTAAAAAATAAATAAATAAAAGCCCCAGTCAGAGTCCCTTTTGTGCCCCTCCCTGATCCCATTCTTTCATCCCTTGGGAGTGTGCATTTTGGTATGGCTTCTTCAATGTGGGCTGCTTTTCTGAGTTTAAAGCCCTTCCAAGAAATGAGGGCAGAGGTATTGGCGATGCTACTGATGGGGATTAGTGATGTTAACGCTTACCTTTCTAAATGGAAGTTTGTCACTTTTGGTGATGCTGGAGAGTGAGCCTCAGGGCTAAGCATCTGCTGCTCTGCTACTGGACTTCATCTCTTAGTGTGTCTGATGGTTGAGGGCTCCCTGTCTCACTGAACCAAGGAGTTTTGTTTTTTTTTTTGGTGCTAGGGATGGAACTCAGGGCCTTGTGCTTGCTAGCTCTACCACTTGAGCTAAATCCCCCCGCCCCTTCCGCATTGAGAAATAGGATTTAAAACATTTTTACAACTTTGCCTTATGCTGGAATATGATGGCCTGAATAAAATGGTGTTCTTCATCGTATTCGCTTCCTCCAGTGCTGCACTAGGGAGTCATTTCATTTGCATCTACTGTACAGCATGCATGGTCTTTTTTGTCAGGTATGTTTTCCAGTATAGAAAAGTAGACCATTTTCTTTAAAACCCATCCTGAGGCCATTAGCCTCTGGATGTTTAGTTGGGTGTTTTTGCATGGTTAGTAAGTGATACTAGATAGGGGTTACATTTGTGAGAGTTTTTATTTTTTATGCTTGGGCTAGAAGGGAGGGCATAATAGTTGCATATTGCCCTTATATACTCTGTCTTTTGGCCTGACCTTGTTGGAATGTATCTGGTTTATTTTAGGGAGGTAATCATAGAAAATCTGGATGTGGTGATTTTTCTTTTCTTTTTTTTTTTTTTTTTTTGAGTTGGGGTCTCGCTGTGTGGTTTAGGCTGGTTTTCAATTCACTGTGTGGCCCAAGCTGGCCTTGAACTCTCTGCTTCACTTTCTGTAGTGTTGGGCTTACGGAAGTGTCCCACCAAACCCAGTGAGTTTTCTTGGTGTGTTTTCATTTCGTTTAAAAGTTTGTTGATGGGTTTGGGGATTTAGTTCAGTGGTAGAGTGCCTGCCTAGGAAGCTCAAGGCCCTGAGTTCTATCCCCAGCACAAAAAGAAAAACCCCAAAACTAGAAAATCAGCTTTGGAATTACCAAGATTTTATAACCAGAGAGGCCTGAGAAACCTGGTGGCCAAGTTGTGGCAGAAGAAGAGGACCCTGCCAGTCAGCCAGTGTGGCTGCTGCCACCCCTAAAAAGTGTTCTGGGTGCATCAGACGCAAATGGCCTGCTCTTCATTATTAGCTGGGGCTTCCTCTCCCCAGTCCTACTGCTGCCTCTGGGGTGCTGGGCTGCATCTTACGTGCTCCTCGGGCTCCTCTTTCCTCTCTATTACAAGGCCCAGTGGGCCTTATTGGATAGGCCCAGTCCTGTTTCCTCTTAAGTTGGAGCAGCCCCATGGGCTGGAGTACAGTGGATCCAAGGTCAGGAATAAACATCAGAGAGATCCAGTGGGGGAAAGGTTCCCCTCTTCAGTTCTCTTTATAATACTACCTCTCCTCCTCCCATGAAAAGCTCCACCTTTTAGTACAGTGGCCTCATTGTGTATCCTGGGGCACTCGATTTTCTCCTGTACCTTTAAAGAGCTCTTTCTTGGGGATAGAGGAGTGTGTAAAGAGAGTGATTATAAATGTGGAGAGAGAGAGAGAGAAGTGTCGTGATTATGAGTTTGTATTTCCTGAGGAGGCTAAGTGGGAAAATTTAGGGGTAATTCATAAAAGTGTGCACTGGGAGTGGTTGGGAAATAGA
This sequence comes from Hystrix cristata, assembly GCA_004026905.1. Taxonomy (NCBI): domain Eukaryota; kingdom Metazoa; phylum Chordata; class Mammalia; order Rodentia; family Hystricidae; genus Hystrix; species Hystrix cristata. The sequence goes on from PVJO010002596.1 coordinate 51,621, forward strand.
AAGTACAGAGATTTCTGTTTTTATTTATTGTTTGAAAAGCAACTTTAATATGGAAATTAGTGAAATACTTAAGAACTCAAGGCTTTTTACTGAGGACTGCACAGCAGAGAAAAAATTTTAAATTTTTCACCTTTTTTTTTTTACCAGATTAATGAGTTTCATTTCTGAAAATTTGTACATACACATAATACACTTTGATCATTTTCACTCTCCCCATCACTCACCTTTGCTCTGTCCTCCCCCTAGTTTCAGTTTTTGGGGGGCTAGGGTTCAGTGTATGTATTTTGCTTATATCCATTCCCCCATTACCTCTTTAAGGTAAATTTAAGTTACTATTTATTCTGAAATGAAAGTTTACTTTTGTTCTTTTATTGGGCTTTGCATTTGTTTTGGCTAAGAAGCAGTCGTACAGGAGAGATGAATACCATTTTCACCCAACTGAAGGAGGTGGTATTTATTTATGTATGTCTGTCTGTATGTGCCAGGGATTGAACTCAGGGCCTTGTGCTTCCTAGGCAAGCACTCTAACCACTGAGCTAAATCCCCAGCCCCAGCAGTTGATATTTAACTATGTGAGGTATGTAGGTGCTCAGGTCTTGGATTGGTGGAGAAGATAATAGAGAAAAACCAGAAGGATCAGGTGAAAAAAAAAAAAAAAGAAGAAGGTGATTCAGGTGAAAGAGAACCAGGATGAGAACATATCAGGCAGAACAAAACAGAGCAGACTACAGGTGGTAAGAAAGTATGAGCAGTTCTGGAAATGAAAAACATTCAGTTAGGTTAAAGTCCACAGGAGGAAGGTTAATTCCAATACTCTCTGAGTTTGTCTATTTAGGATTCCTTCTTTCAGAGACTGCCTGGAGTGTTCTTTCCAGTCTATCCTAGGCTACCTTCCTCCTGCCGAGCACCCACACCCCAGATCCAGGGATACACCCTTTCCCCCCAGAGGGGAAAGTACAAGCTGTGGCCTGTCACTAACTACATGGTGTTAACAAGAGCTTAGCACTAAATAGAAGCACTTTACCTTCTGTAATTTAGGGGAATTGAAAAAGTATCTTGGAAAGAAATCAGTGCTTGAGAACAAATTCTCTTTTGTGTGTATGTCTTTTTGTTTTTTGGTTTTTTTCTTGGCGGTGCTGGGAATCAAACCCAGGGCCTTGGCTCTGCTGGGCAAATGCACTGTCACTGACCTGCTCCCCTAGACTTGCGCAGATGTCTTCATTATTGGTGTAGAACATTTTCTGGATTCAGTTCTTTAGATCTCCTCTCCCTCTAAATGATATTAGAATAGGAACATCTGGTTATTTCTAGGCTAGCACATTGTGATCCTCAAAACGGAAGTTAAGACAAGGAAACAAAATGGATAGGTGAATTAGTTAGGAAGAATCTCGTACTCACTAGCTTCTAGAGTTCTGAGATGGAGAAGTAGAACTTAATGGTTGAGGGTGATCATTTTCATGTGATTGATTGATCCAAGCTCCTTTTACAGATGAGAAAATACTCAGCACCACCCAGTGTGATTCAGGGCCCAGAGTATGTAGCTGCTTCATGGCTTGTTGGGCCTAAAAGCTGGATGCATTTGTGTATTCATAATTATAGAGAGGAAATATGGGATGGGATTTATTTTTAACTCTTACAATAGTGACATAGATGAAAACATCTATTCTCTTTTCTGAAGTTTAATTTAATGCGGGCGTACTCTGGTAAGTGGGTTGCATTTACCAAGTGCGTTTGTTAAAGTGCTTGACACTAAGTGTTTTTCACATAGTAACAATGTTACACATGGGAGTATTCCTTCTTAGTATGGTCAGGAAAACCTTTTTACCCTACTTAGTAGCTAAACTGCAAAATTTTAGTTAAGCAGTGTGTACCAGGAGTAACGGTCCATCAGTAGAGCACTTTGTGACTTAGCGGTAGAGGCCTGGGTTCAATCCCCAGTGCCCTTCCTAGCCCCCAAATTGGAAGGGGCTGAGGTAAAGCAGTCCAGTAGTTACAGCTATCATTGTTGCTGAGAAAAGTCATGTGACTACTCTCAGGATACTTATACTTAGGTAAAACAGATTCAACAAAGTCTAAATAAAACGCCCTTGAAAATCTTGAATGTTGAGCTATCTTGGCAAGTGAAAAGAATGAAACTTTCAGTTTTGGCAGGTGCGCGTTTTGATTCTGGTTTTGCAAGCTGCTTGACCTCAGGGAGTGGGCCTAAATTTGTACTTTGCAGAATGGGAATACTGTGTATTTTTGAATTGCTGTAGGGAAGTGCCTGATAGAGTGAAATACAGAAGCACTCAGTAAATGTGTTCTTTGTTCTGTCTGGTCTTTGGGCAAAAGCAGACTTAATTTTCTGGGCACTTCTGAGGTCCTAAATGTTGGAAGACCTGGTTTTTTTTTTTTACTTCAGACTTAAGTTTTTGTTTTAAGGAGAAACCAAAAATAGGATGGCCCTGGGGAGCACTACAGGGGTGGAGGGTGTGAGGAGACTTGTCTTTTTATCTGATGCTATAGTGTATCCCTAAAATGCTTTCTTTCCTTCTTTGTTTATTTATTTATTTTGGTGCCAGGGATCAAACTCAGGGTCTTGTGCTCATCAGTCAAGCACTCTAACCACTGAGCTAAATCCCCAGCCCCTCCTAAAACGCTTTATACAGTGGTAATTAATTTTATAATAGAGGAGAAGTGGTTAAGAAAAGAACCATACATAATTTTCAGATAGATGTAATCACAATTTCAGATTTTGTTACATATTTTAATTACTATTGTCAGTGTCTACATAAGAGCTATAATTTATTTAGGTTTATTCCAGTTTAGTTATGTTGTTTTGATTACTAGAGAGGTTAAACATTTATCAGTTCTATTTTCTTATGCATGTTTTATGTTGATATCATTCACCTCTTTTCCAGGGTTGTTAACTTGTGGAGCTGTCCTATAATATGCATGTTGACCTGTCATGTTGGCTGCAAACATTATTCTTTGATTTTCCATTTTATTTTATTTTTTACCCTACGGTGTTAAATTTTATGGAGCTAAAAAGTTCTTTGTGTGGTGCTTGTGGCTCTAACCCAGGCTCTCACACATGCTAGATGAGTATTAGTCACCAAGCTACACCTCCCCAGCAGCTGGAGTTTAAATGGTTTTTTTTTTTTTTTTTTTTTTTTTTTGTGGTGCCGGGGATCGAACTCAGGGCCTTGTGCTTGCAAGGCAAGCATTCTAATCACTGAGCTAAATCCCCAGCCCTGGAGTTTAAATGTTAATCTCCCTCTTTGTAATTTGTCCTATAATTACAAGTCTAGATAGTTTAATTTCTTTAAAATCTTTCTAAAATTTGCAGTTTTACAATCTATTAGTGTTTCTATAATTTATTTTTATTTATTTATTTTTTTGTAGTACCGGGGATTGAACCCAGGGCCTTATACCTGCTAGTCAG
>PVJO010002596.1:55144-140403 GCA_004026905.1 Hystrix cristata
GGCAAATATTTTACCACTGAGCTAGCTATATCCCCAGCCTGAGACTTCTTGATTTATGTCTTTTTTGTTTATTTTAACTCTAGGAAATGATTCATTATACCTTTAATAATTAGTTTTGATTCATTTGTTCTGTTTTGTGGGTTAGATCTGCATAGTCTCTTTTATGGCTGTTCTTCATTTCATTTGTTTCTGTTAAATCATAACAACAATTATTTGACATAGATCATCTAGAGTATTCATTCTGTTTATGTTTCACATATCTTTTGTTTCACTGACTTGATTTTCTATAATCTTGATCCCTGCCCCTACTGTTATTGGTAGTTGCTTTGTCCTACTGCATGTAGTTTTCATTTTGAACTATTAAGTTCTCCCCCTCTACTCTCATCAGTAGATTAAATTGTTAGTTCATGAAGAATAGTGTGATGTGTGTAAGATCCTTTTCTTTGGAGATGGAGTCTCAATGTCTTGTCCAGGCTGGTCTCCTTGGCTCAAGTGATCCTCCAGCCTTGGCTTCTAGAGTTGCTGAGAGTTCATGCTACTGTACGGGGCTGTAAGATTCTTTTCAAGAGGGAGAAAGGAGTGGGTAGCCAGGAGAGCTGGGTTCAGTATTCTCCCAAATCTCTTGTAGTCAGTGGATACTGAAGTGGGTGTGACCACGAGGGAGCCTGTTAACTGGCCAGTTGAGTGTATGGATTGTCTACTGGCCAAGGTGAAAGTCTTCCTAAGTTAAGTGGCCCGTTAGTTTGACCTAATTTAGCTGTGTCTTCTGGTCTTAGCACAGCAGTAATTACGCTTATGTATTTTAAAACCCCTAATGACAATATAGTAAAAATACACTTGAGGTCTCAAGTTGGCATGTTCTTAAAATTTCGTTTTCCGCCGTGCTTGGTGAGCTGTTTCTGATTTCTGTATAATTTCTTCTCCCTCACAGTGTAGCAATTTGGAGATATGTGTTGGTGGTAGAACTTGTTTTGAACATTTTTAAGCTGCGGTGGTGTTTGATGGACTTTTGGTTGTTTCCATTTGGGGTTGCCTAAATAAACCCCTTGACAAGTATTTGTGTAAGAAAGTGCTGGTAGGCAAGTGAGACCTTCCGGAAGTGATTCATATTATGGCTGCTGTTTGTTTAATTTGGGACTTGGTTGCCTAGAGACCATATCTTTGAGCGAGCTCAGTGAAGTCCTTGAATGTGAGGTCCCGTGGCCTACCTGATCAAATCAGAGCTCTGCTGTTTCATTTTTCTTCTGTAGATTCCTTATAGTGGTTTAACTGTTTTGAATCAAAAAATTTTAAACATATAAATGAAAGCTCTGTTTAATGGTTTATTTTGAAGAGCAAGCGTTTACTTAAGTTTTACTTTTAGAAAAGTTTCTTATAATTTTATGTTGGGATGAATTGGTTCTTTCAGTAAGGCATATTGTTATAGAAACCATCATTTACCTTTTAGACAGCTAAAAAAGCCATTGAATGACTCCAAAAACAACCACTCCAACTCTAATTTGCAAAGTCATCATGGTTGAAAATACTTCCCATCTGTCTCTAAGTCAGTGTCTTCCTCTTGCTTCTCCTACTTTCCTAGTTGTGGTCATCAGTAGCTATTTATTGAGCACTTACCACATGCTAAACACTGTGCTAACCACTTTGTATGTTTTATCTAATTAGCTTTTATTTTTTGGCGATGGTCCTGGGGATTGAGCCCAGAGCCTTTAGCCTTTACACTGAACTACATCCCTAGACTTTTTTTTTTCATTTTTGGAGACAGGGTCTTACATAAATTCAGGCTGGCAGTCCTCCTGCCTCTACTTTTGGAGCACTGGGATTATAGGTATGTGCCATTCTGCCTGGCTCCCTTGCCCTTTTTTACTTTTTGAGATGGGGTTGTGCTAAGTTGCCCAAGCTGGACTCAAACTTGTGATCCTCCTGCCTCGCCTCCCAGTGTGTGCTACAGTGCCCGGCTTGTTGACTGCTTCTTACTGCAGAGTCTTCCACCTACCATGCTGTATGAGGGTACATCTCCACTTGTCATACGTGTTTTTGTGTCTACATTGTGGAACTCTTTCTGATTGTTTTTCTTCTTCATAACTTGCTTCATAATCTGCTTTGTCTTCATTTTAGAGAGGTGTTTCTTCTCACCAAGTTCTTGTTTGTTAGATGGTGACCTCATGCAGACAGGAGTGGCAAATTGGATTGGAAATTGCCTTGGATCATTTGGCAAGAGCTGTATTTCTGGGGGTTGTGGGTGGAGGAAAGACTTGTCTAAAGGCCTCTATTTCTTCTCTGCTCAGAATACCTTCCTGTTGACTCATTGGAAATCGTAACGAAAAGCAGAAGGAACATTGGAGAGGCTGCTCCAGCCCAGGGTTTGGCCGCTTATTGGGGCAGATGTTTGGGGACTGAGAGAATGCTGGGCTGTTACAAAAACTGAGATTTTTTTTGTAGAAGGAAACACTATTATTGTGATAGGTATATACCTAGAATGTTAAAAAGTATCCAGATGTTATTAGAGTCACTGATCAGCAATATAAATACTAAACATATTTTATTGAATAGGATTGTTTTTCCTAAACACCAAAACAGAAGGAACCTAGGAATAAAAGGGGTTGAGATGAAGTTAGAAAAGGAAAAATTGAAAAGAAAAAGAAAAAACCCTGTCCTCATTAATGGTAGGAAAATGATAAAGTTGGTACAACTGTCATTAATCAGCAGTTCTTTTTATTACATATACCTTAAAATAGGTATAAGGAAAGAAGAATTACCTTTTATTGACGTGACTTGTGACAGTTGCTGTGTCATTAACTTGGGCAATGCTGGTCTGATCGCTGATAGTTTGACAGTGGCTTGACTTGGGGAGTTTCCTTCAAAAATTTGAGAATTCCCATAAACAGTTTTTAGAGTTCATCTTTTTTTTTTTTTTAACTGAACAGTTAACACACAGACATGATACATACTTCAGAGGCTATGCAAAGGTAACAGTAGAAAAGTCTATCTTCTCAGACCTGTTCCTCCAGCTACCCATTACCTTTTCTAGATGGAACCACTGTTCTAATGATATACTCTTCAATACAAATCACTTTTCTTTCTTTCTTTAGAAGTGGTTGCACGCCATACATTTTGCGTGGCATCTTGAAACTCATTCCACATGAATGCAGTGGAGTGCCTTTTTTTTTTTTGGAGGCAGGGTCTTGCTATGTAGTCCAGGCTGGCCTCGAACTCACAGCAGTCCTTTTGTCTCAGCCTCCCAAGTTTTGGGATTACAGGAATGCTCTGCCACGCCCGGCTGTAGTGCTTCATTTTTATTTTTCATGGTTGCTTAAATTTTTAGTTATGAGTTTAACCATTCATGGGCATCTTCCACCCAGCTTTTGTTTTTATGAACAGTTATTTGGTTAGCAACTTGGTGTGTGTATATTATCATGCACATTTAAGTATTTTTTTCAGGATAAATTTCTAAAGGTGCAATTTCTGGGTGAAAAAGAATATGTACATTTAATTTTGATAAATGTTACCAATCTCTTCTTTGAGGTTGTTCTAGTTTACATGTCTCTATCAATAATATAGAAGAAAACTATTTTCTCCATAATTTTCCCAGCACAGAATATTCTAAATTTTTAAAAATATTTGCCAGTTTCATAGGTGAAAATGTTATTATAGTTTCATTTTCAGATTATCTAATTATGAGTGAAGGTGAGCATCTTTACACATGTTTATAAGCCATTTGTGTTTCTTTTCCTGTGATCTGTATTGGCAGAATATTTTGCTCATTTTTCTGTTGGATTTTTAGATGTTTTAATTGATTTGTAAAAATTATTTAAATATCAAAGACATTGGCTCTTTTTATGTCATGTGTTGTAAATATTCCCACTTATTTAAATTTGTACTTTATGAAGGAGCTTTAAATTTAAAAATTTAAAACACTTATATTTATTAATCTTTTATTTTAGCTTTTGACTTTTTTACCGCCTTCAGTCATTTTTGTAGTTGTCATCTGTAGGATTAAAAAAAAAAAATGGACAGGAATGTGGCTTTTAAAAATGGGGGAGTGCAAGTGTGCTAATTATTAAAAAGTCTGGTCTAGTAAAGTAATTTCTGACAAAACATTACAGTGGCAAAATTCCAGGGCACATTGTTGAACGAATAGCTTGTGAACACTTCATGAGAACAGGAGTAATGCTGGGAGCCAGCCTGGACTCCTTAAGAAAAGCCATGTCACATTAACATCATTTCCCTCTGGACATGGTCACCAGATTGGTGAGTCAGAGAAAAACACAAGTGATGTCTAGATCTCGTTGCACCAAGGCATTTCAAAGCAAGTCTTGTGACACTCGCAGACAGGTTGGATAAATATAAACTGGACTGTAATGTAATTAAGAAGGTTTGTAGCGTGGTGAATAAAACAGATTCAGAAAGAGATTGCGTAGTTTGTGGGGTTTGTTTTTGGGTGGTCAAGGTGTCCTGGAATTAGATAATAATGATGGTTGTGCCGCATTGAGAATAGACTAAAACTTACTAAATTGCATGCTTTAAAGATGGTTAAAAATGGTGAACTTGGAAATTTTATCTCAACAAAACAGCTATAGGCTTTTAATTCCAGAAAGCTCTTTAGGGCAGGGGGGCTTGTGACAACATGGCATGTGTCCATCAAATTTGAATTTAACTTTTGGATTGCTGAAGGGATAGGTATTACACTGCATGACAAATTTTGTATTGAAAATGGCCTTATTGAATAGATGAAGTTTAATAGAACAAGTGTGATTTCCTATATTGGGGTTCAAAAAATGTCTTAAATATAGGGTAAGGGAGAGAAGTAGCATAAGTCCATGTAACATTAGTGGGAAAAGAAGATGGAAGAAACAGTTAATAGAAATATGTATTTGCAGCACAGAAAGAGATGGTTCTATCACTACTTTACTGAGCTGAAGGTGCATGAAATTGGTGTTCAGTTCTGGAAGCCTTAATTTAAGAGATAATTAGATAGTCTGACCAGGGATGATAGATTTGTGGTTGGTTCTTTTTTCTATTCTTTTTGGTTTTTGAGACAGGATCTCTCTTATGTAGTGCAGGCAGGGCTCAAACTCACTATGTAGCCCAGGTTGGCCTCAAACTCACAGCTGTCCTCCTGCTTCAGCCTCCTGGATGCTGGGATCACAGGTATGTTCCACTGTGCCCTCATGGTTGGTTCTTCATACCACACCAGGCACTGCTGATAGATCAGAATCCTTTTTGGCATAGAACCTGAAGAGCCACTCTAATCAGCGGGTGTTAGCTCACTAGTTGAGATTTGGTTATTGCTCCAGGACTAGAGCATATTGGATGAGCACAACCAGCATGATAAAGGGTCCCTACTTACGATGTATGAGGAGTAATTGAAAGGACTGAGGCTATTTATGTGTTGAGGAAATTGACTCTTTTTTGTCATGTGTGTTTACATTCAGAGGGAAACAGATTTAGAGGGAACAGAATCTGAATCCCCGAATTTCTCATTCAGTATAGGAATTGTTCAATTACTGTATTAACATTTTGCCTACATTGCTAAAAACCCTAGAGGGGCTGGTATAGTCCAGTGGTAGAGCATTTGCCTAGCATGCTCCAGGCTTTGGGTTCAGTCCCTCTCACTGAGAGGGATGAAAGTCCTGAGAAATAGAAGAGGGATTCAGTTTGGGGTTTTTTGTTTTGTTTTTTGGTGCTGGGGATCAAACTCGGGGCCTAGTTGCTTATGAGGCAAGCACTCTCACCACTGAGCTAAATCCCCAGCCCGGGATTCAGTTTGTTATGTGTAGTACTAGGGCAACAGAACTAGGCAGAGAAATCTGCTTAATATGAGGAGTAACTTTATCACAGTAAGGAATTTCCAGAAGGTGTTTGAGCCGCTTTGAGACAATCCATGTTACAGAAGATTTTCAAGTATAGACTGTGTGACAGTTTGGTAGAAGCTTGTCACTGTGTTCTAACCTAAGTGTTTTCTCGAGTTCGTTAGAAAATAAATTTGGGAATTGGGGATTTAGCTCAGTGGTAGAGCACTTGCCTAGTAAGTGCAAGGCCCTGAATTCAATTCCCAGCACTGTAAAAAAAAAAAAAAATTTAGAAGGTGAAACTATAACCCATCCCTACCATTAATTTCAAGATTAATTTGACAGCATAAAAATTTGAAAAGTTATCCAACATCAAAGAACGAAAGGTTAAATATCAGAAGGCAATATATATGCTTGCGAAGGAAATGGTCCCTACAGTTACTATTGAGAGTTTAGGTGAAGGAAAGATTTTTTTGTGGCTGGGTTTTGCAAGATTAGCTGGAATTTTTGGAAAGGAAGGGAAAACATACCACATATATTCATGCATATTCTTTTGTGCACTTTTCAGAGTTGGAACTCCCTTTTTCTACTTCTTATTAGCCAGTGCAGCTCTACCCATGGTGCTTTTTCACGAAGTAGATGCTTAGGAATACAGTTTATTTGAGTTAGTGCAGAGATGTGTGGAACGTGGAGGTTGTGATAGGTAAGAGTATTTCAGGAGTATGGTGATAAGAGCTTAATTGTACTTTTTTCCTATTATTTGGTTAGAATTGAGAGCAGGAGCAATAGGTTCCTTAGGTGAACATTTTGTCTTTTAGCAGTTAGAGCACCATGCTTCTGAAATAAGTTAGAAAATGATTCCACCTTTGTGTAGGTAAATAGCTGTTTTAGAATGTAAAGAAATGCGGAGAGATACTTGCCATAGGAGGATTTAGAGGAAGTTTGGGAGAAGATGGTTTGCGATGGCAGATTATGAGGCCTTCATGGAGAAAGTGACTTTTTTTTTTGGTGCTGGGGATCGACCTCAGGGCCTTGTGCTTGCAGGCAAGTGCTCTAACCACTGAGCTAAATCCCCAGCCCTGAGAAAGTGACTTTTGAAGGGAACGTTTCAGTGGGCAGAGATGGGCAAGGCTAATCAAAAGTTTTCCCAAGCCTTTATTCGTAGTGGGCTTCCCTAGCTTTTTTTTTTCTTTTTTTTTGGGGGGGTGGGGGTGGTGAGGATTGAACTCATTCCCTAGTTTTCTACGTCATGACTTGATGATACCTATTTTCTCTACAATAAAGTTCCGCAAATTTTAATCCTACAAAAATGTGTTCTGTCTCTAGCACGCTGTTATGGTTGCCTTCCCTGTTGCGGTAGGGGAAATACCCTTTCCTCCTAGGACTCAGCCTTCTCTCTGTGCTCTGAATCCTGTCTCTTTGTCTTCTAGGGTCCTTTATTTTCCTGACTGCTGTTTCTTTCTCCTCTCCAGTTGGCATTCCTCTAGGATGCTCGCCTGCACACCCTTCTCCCACAGCTTCTCACAGTGCTTCATGCATTTCTCTTCCCTAACATGCAGTGAACCTCAGAGGACAAGGGCCGTGTCATTACTGTAGGTCAGGATGGCCAACCTGTGCCACACATTATTTTTTTTTAAGACAAAAGATGTTTATGTATGTTGTTTTTCTAAACTAAAACCTCAGTGTTCAGGTTTGATTGCCGTGTTGGAACTTGGCGATAGTAAGTGGGTTTTGGGTGGTGATTTGGATGCTCATCTCTAAAAGGTTCGCCATCGTGGCAGTACATTGTGGAAAGCCTTCTCCTGCTATGTTCTTCTTAAGGAATAGATCTGAAATGAAGTTCTGATGTGTGCTTGCTGTAGAGGCCGCCCACCTTGTCTTGTCCCCCGGGGCTGTAGGCAGAGGCTTGCTTTCACAAAGAAATATGTACCTGTCTTTAACTTTGTAGAGGACTCTCACCTCTTTCTTTTCATAGGAGTTGCTCATAATTAGTAAGAAGTGGGCTGTAGCTGTTGGAACTTAGCTATCTAGGTTTAATTCAGTTTCAGAATTTTTTTGTCACTTAGGATTAAAAGGTCTTTCATGCTTCATGATGTGTGATAAAATAGGGATGGGTAGGTAGACAAATTGGACATGGTAATGTTTTGCCAGGCTGTGGATCTGAAGGCCTGGTCTGGCTGTTGTAGGTAGTTAATTCTATTTAAAAAAATTTTTTTTCCTGAGGTCTAATTTATGTCATAAAATTCACCTGCTTTTAATCAATTCAGTAATTAATACATTTAGTTGTGCAATTCATCACCAAAGTCTGGTTTCTATCACCCTAGTCAGACCAGGGACCTTGTTGAAATATGATAATTAGACATTTAACTTTGGCAAGAAGACTCATCCTGCTCAATTCAGCTACAATGAAAATGATTTTCTCAGGGGTGGGTCTCTAGCAGGTATAACAAACACAGAAGTTAAATACTTAAGAAAGAACATTCCCCTCTGTTTTTTCCTTATTCCTGTAGCTTATCCCATTGCCTTAGTTTATACACAGAAGTTTCTTTCAAAACAGATGCTATCAAGATATCTCATTTTGCAGATAAGACTTGGAAAACAAGTTTTTACTGTTCCTTACCTCAGTTATTGCAAATACTTTCTCTAATGCCTTCTCTCCCCTCCCTACCTCCTTCTCATCTGTACTGCTCGATGTGATCTTTTCAATCAACTCTTACCCGCTCATTCCTGTTTCAAATCCCTGAAATGTCTGCACATTCTCTTCTGTGGCCTGACATGTTCACCCCGTCACATCTCTCCCTGGTCTTGCACCAAGTCCTTCAAGACCTAAATGCCATTCTCTGGGAGCCCTTTCCCTCATTCCTCCTGTATGATGAAAAATGCTTTATGAGTCCTCTGCATTCCTTTCTTTCAAGACTTACTCTTGTCATTACCATACTGAAAGTACTAGGCGGTTCATTTCCAATGCCTAAGTGTTGCTCAGATGTGTTAGCAGTTTAGTAGAGTCTGAATTGTGAGTAAAGACAGCAAGTCCAGGAGGTGCTTTGCATAGCGTAACCCCAGCATGGGGGCGGATTGCTCTGCAGGATGGGTGTGGTAGCAGAGGAGCTGTTCCTGGAGGAACTGAATCTCGTTGGCTTGGAGTAGTCAGTTCCGGCATTGGTGTGTTCCCCTTCTGTATTGCACAGAACTGGAAACCGCTGAAGTCATGTGCTCTGCAGAACTCGTTCAACTGGTTTCCTCTCCACAGACCCCTAATTCAGATTCCCACCCCGATTCTTTTCTACATATGCTCTTGGTCTGGGCTTGTTTTAAGGCTACCACAGTAGAGTTCTCAGTATAGTCATTTCGTTGTCTTGCTAGTGGCAGAGTGGGTAGGTCAAGTACTGACTCCCTTTGAAAAATGTTACCAGTAGCATAAGGTAGACAGACAGGTATTGTGTAATTACTGAGCGTCAGACTTCTAGAGGTAGGTTTATTTCTGAGAATCCAGCTGTTTTACACACTCATGTATGCATGCACAACAATATAGCAACCTTAATTGAGAGCCTGTTTAGTGCATGGTGTATGTGATCTCATTTAATACAGCAGCCTTATGAGGTTAGGTGTCATTCCTAATTCTATTTACAGACAGGAAACGGAAGCTCAGAGAGGTCAGTTAGATTACAAGTCATTCTTGCTCGTTTTTATTTCCTTCCCTATTTTCTTAGGGAAGAAGTGGGGTATTTTCCTTTCTATAGCTGGCTGCTACCTCTGCTGTTCAGAATCCTGCTTTCTTTTGTTCTTTATTCTTATATTTTAGTCCCTCCCTTTTTCTTCTTTTTCTTGCAGCCTTCAAATACATGCTCTTTCTATGATCATTAAAAACAGACAAACCAACAAGCAAAACACTTTCCCTGGACTTGCCACCACCTCATATTAACTCCATTCTCTGAATTTCTCTCTTTTTAAACTTTTCCTTGTTCATATTTTTTGTTAACCCAACAATGACTTGTTTTCTAGTTTGTCAAAGCAGTAAGTCAGACACCATTGCCACAGTAGCATCTCTTAAAGTGTCTGGCCATAAAAACCCCAGTACCACATTTGTCTGAGGGGCACTCCTGATATAAGTAACTCACTTTGGTATTCTTGTCCATTCCTCAGTGTTTCGGACAGCCAATTTAACATTCTTTCTCTTGTGCTTCTCTTCCAGGGTAGCGGTCCAAGAATCCTTCCCTTTCCGAGCCTTATCTGAGCACCACCACAAAGTCTTAACACAAGATGGACTCCTTGTGCTGTTGACAAAGTGCACGCCTCTTGCCATTGTGCACTTGGCTGATCAGGAGGAGCTCCTTCCTTTTGGATCTTGGCCTCATATTTCCGATAGCATCTGAGGGTTCAGCCGCCCTCCTTGTAGTCCCAGGAAGGGACTTTCTGAAAATCTGCATCTTGGTGGCCCTTCTGCCATCAATGGTGTTATCAGAAAACTCTTCTTCTCTGCTTAAACTTGAGAAAGAATCCTGCGTTTGCTGCCCATCCCTCCCCACTTGTCCTTTCCAGTGGTGTCATTGTTGTAGTTACTGTCAACTCCCCCTCAGCACTCTGTGGGGATGCCGCCCTCTGTTCTCTCCCAGCCGTCTTCCTCCTGCAGTTGAGGGCGGTGATGTGTTCCAGATTCTTGACAGTTTTTCCTTGATTGCCATTGTGATTCTGTCCTGGTTCTCCAACTTCCACAGTGACTGTCTTTCTTTCACCTGTTAGTGTTCTCCGAAGCACACAGTTTTTCATCTTTGTCATTTCTCTCTCTACAACTGGTTTCCCTGGCAGGTTCATCTCCCTGATGTGAAGTGATGCTGCTTTTCAGACTGGGGTCTCCCTCGTGAGTTTCAGATTTGAGTGTTGAAATGGCTGCAGGATGTCACTAGCTGGATGTCCACTGACTTTTCAAGCTGAGTATGTTTCAGACATAAATTTGTCACCCTCTCCTGCTCCTGTGGGTGTCCCTGGCCTTGTTTAATGGCATTGTCTTTTACTTAGTCATCCATGCCACAAGTCACCAAATCATTTTTTAAAAATAAAACTTTTTCCTTTTATAGAAGTTTCTGTAAGTTTGCTATAGATAGTACTTGATGCCAGATTTTTTCTCACTGTATGTGAGAATGTGAGTTTTCCTTGCACAGTGGGTAGTAAATTAATCTTTTTTTAAAAAAAAAAATCTTTGCCACTTTGGTAGCTGAAGATAGGAATTATTTAATTTGCATCTTTTTGATTAGTAGTAAGACTAAGATTTTCATATAATTACTGGCCATTCATGTTTCTTCTTTTATGAGTTATTTATGTGTGTTTCCAGCACATTTTTCAGGCAAGATATTTGTCATTTTATTTATTTCAAGTGTTTAAAAACTTCGTGTGGGTTTCTGAAAGAGTTGCCTAATACTCCTGCTTGACCCTGCCCCATACTCCCATCCTAGTTGCTCTTAGCATCTTGTGTTGAGATTTTGTGGTGGTGCTCAGAAAGGGAAGGATTCTTGGACCGCTACCCCAGAAGAGAAGCACAAGAGAAAGAAAGTTAAATTGACTGTCCAGAAACACTGAGGAGTGGATAAGAATACTAAAGTGAGTTACTTTTATCAGGAGTGCCCCTCAGATAAATGTGGTACTGGGGTTTTTATGGCCATCCACTTTAAGAGATGCTACTGTGGCAAGTTTTATATAAAGATTATAGGCAAGTGTTAGCTCTTTGTTATATGTCGCAATTTTTTCTCTAGTTTTTTTCTTCTTTTAAAGTTTTAATTTTTAAAAAATTGCCATACAGAAGATTATTGTTATTATTATTATTGTTATATTGAAACAGGGTCTCGCTATGTAGTTCAGGAACTACTGGTCTTAATCTCACTAGGTATCCCAGGCTGGCCTCGAACTCATGGCAGTCTTCCTGCCTCAGCCTCCCAAGTGCTGGCATTACAAGCGTGTGCCAACCATGCCTGGCAGAAGATTACTTTTTACATAGCCATTTATCTTTTCTGATTTCTGCTTTTATAGTCTTGTTTGAAATTCCTTTCCATTTTAAGATTACACAACTATTCTTATTTTATGTATACATGTGTTTAAATGTCTTAACTGATTTCGTGTTCAGGTTACTTGCTACACATGAGGTCACAAGCTAACTTTGACCACCCACCTTCCATCTCTCTGTAAAATCATCATCGCTCATGCGCCCCTTGTTTCTGCTGCCCACCCTGCAGATTGTCACTGCCTCTGCAGTTGCTTGTCCCCTTTCTTTCTGTCCCTCAGTTGCCCCAGTTGAAGACCTCAGTGTCCCTCCTGTGGGTTTCTGAAAGAGCTGCCCAATACTCCTGCTCAACCCTGCACCTGTGTTCCTGTCATGGTTGCTCTTCTGAGCCTCATCTCTGACTAGGTTGCTCTTCTGTCTGGCCTCTCAGGTTTCCATGCCTGTAGGTCTATGCCCCGGAGACCTGGTCTCTCCCACGGTGATTGGCCATTCCCAGGATATGCCTTTCCACTGCATGATGTTTTGCTCTCCTTATGCTGAGTCATTATCTTAGAAGTCTCCTTTTCTCATTTGTTACCTGTCTAAATGCAGTTCAGCTTACAGAGCTGGATGAAATAGCTCCTTTTGCAGCTACTTGTTTAAGCATCCCTCTTCCCAGAGTGATTTCCTTGCAAGTAGAGACTGGTATTTAGCACATATCGCACCTCTGATAACTGTTGCACAAAGAAATCAGAAATGTTTCCTGAATAAATAGGCAGCTCTCAGAGTAGATAATTTTTTTGATAATTGATATAAAATATACATAAAACACAAGTTTATATAAACAGACTAAGAAGGATGTGATGCCACATGCCTGTAATCCCAGCACTCTGGGAGGTTGAAGCAGGGGGATCGCAAGTTTGAGCCCAGCCTGGGTAGCTTAGCACCTTGGTGAGACCCTGTATCAAAATAAAAAATAAAAAAGGGGGGTTGGGGATTTAGCTCAGTGGTAGAGCACTTGTCTAGGAAGTGCAAGGCCCTGACTTTGATCCTCAGCAACTCCCCAAAGATTAAAATAAAAAGGGCTGGTAATATAGCTCAGTGGGACGGCCCTGGATTTAGTCCACAGCACCGCTCCCCGAAAAAAAACTAATGATCATCTTTTATATGAACACTGATTTTTTCACATTAACTCTATCGACTTTACCAAGCTTTAATACTTGCTAGGCCTCTCTGGGTGCTTGATAGCATGAGGTTGTTAATGTGGTCGTGTGCTGTGCTGTGGGCTGCTCCAGGAAGGCCAGTGCCAGAAACCGAGTTTGTTAGTGAGTGCTCAGTGGACATGGTTGTCGTCATTATTGTTACTACTGTTTTGAGGTGGGGTCTTGTGGTATTGCCGGTATACTGTAGCTGTTCAGAGTGGGCTTTGGAGTCGTGCCAATTTAGGTTAGTCGTGAGCTCACTAGTTCCGTGACAAGTTTCTTTTTGGAACCTTTTTTTTTTTTTTTAAATCTGTAAAATAAGAACAGTAACACTGTCATCTGAGGTTGTTAAGAAAATCAAGTGAGATAAGGCCTATCATTCAGCTTCAGACCTGCCACGTGGTATTAGACAGTTTGTTTAGTTTTGTTTATATTGAAAACATACCTTTCAAATGTTAGTTTTCCTGTTCAGTAGTTGTTTCAGATTTTATAGAATTAGAATTACTAAAGCAGTTCTGAGGTTAAAATTTAAAGGGGAGAAAATGTTGAATGTTTATATCCTGCCAGGTGGTGGCGCACACCTGTAATCCCAGCTCTTGGGAGGCTGAGGCAGGGGCATCTTGAGTTCAAGTCCAGCCTGGACTACATAATGAGATTTTTGTCTCAAAAAACAAACAGGCAAACAAATGAAAGTTTATATTCCACATGAGAGGAAAGACGAAGACTTATACTCCATTTTCTTCAGAACTACAAATTTTGTCATCAGACTCTGGTCTTGGCCAAGAGTTCGGATCACATGTACAGTGTTCTGATCTGACCTCAGCACAGAGTACAGTGGTGGCGAAGCTCCGCCCGAGGTCTCTCGTTCTGCTGCAGGCTGTTACCACTGAAAGTTTCACCGTCACCTACTCAGTGTAACATTCTCCAAACTTTTTAAAAGCATTACTTACTTGGCAAAACATTTGTCCTTGTTTGCTAATGAAAATTTAAAAGATCTTACATTGTTCGTGCCGTGGTTTTCCGGAACAGATCTGAGCAGGCTATCCTTCAGCGTCCCGTGACCAGGACGAGGTCGGGGCTTCTGAGCAGGACAGTGAGGTCCAGCCTGGCGCTTGCTTTCTGCTGGTGTTTCCACCTCGGTGCCTACCTGAGCGCTGAGCTGTGGCGCCACGCACCTTGTTCTCCTCACGCCTCCTTCTTTCTGGATACGGTACTTCTCCGTGATGGCCCATTCATTGTGAGTCTAACACAGACAAGTGCAAATAGCTTTTGTTCTTTGGTGCTGGAGTTCGAACTCAGGGCCTCGTGCTTACAACAAATAGCTTTTATATATTTATTTTTTCTGTACTGGGGATTAACTCAGGATCCCCAGCTCCCTTTTTTTTTTTCTTTTTTTCTTTTTTTTTTTTTGGTGCTGGGGATCAAACTCAGAGCCTTATGCTTGCTAGGCAAGCACTCTAACCACTGAGCTAAATTCCCCAGCCCACCCCAGCTCCTTTTATTTTTCATTTTGAGACACAGTTTCACTAAGCTACCCAGGCTGGATTTGAACTTGCTGTCCTCCTGCCTCTGCCTCCCCACTGCTGGAATTACAGGCATTCACTACCGTGCCCAGCTCAAATAATAGTTTTAGTATAGAATTGTAGAGAGATGATTTAGCAGCTCGTATTTGGGGGGAAAATGAGTTTCTGTTGTTTGTAAAAGTGTAATAAAGTAATGTAATCTGAGGCTTTGTTCGTGGGTGTAGTGTTTAGAATGAAGAAGGTGATGGTCCCCGTCCCTCTCAGGGTAGTCGTACCCTCCCTGTGACCTGGCATTCAGCTGGGGAGTGTTCAGGGATGAGTGAGGATGGTGTGAGGGCACTGGAGTCATGCCGCACACTCCTGGGGATGCCAGGCAGTATTCTGAGGACTTTATAGGAGTTATCTCTTCTAATCCTTCCAGTCTGTGGGTAGGTGCTATTATTGCTCTTTCAGAAGAGTACTTGAAGGAACTGGAATCATTGTACTTAACGGAAGTGTGTATGACTCATAGGAGGAAAGGCACAAATATTTTCTCAGTCCCAGCCAAGCATTGTGCTAGCTTCCCCTTCACTGGCAGTCTTATTGGATTCTCTGTAACAAACTTATTTGGAAGGTTTTATTGTCCCCTTTTAACAAATGAAGAAGCAGAGTAAGTGACTTGCTGTCTTGATAAGTACCAGAGACAGGATATAAATCTAGGTCTAAGTTCATGGCAAGTGAGATACAACCTTGAAGCAGGCATTTGGGCAATAAAAACCACTTCTGAATGTTTATAATTTGTAGCTTCTTTCTTTCTTTGTTTTTTCGGGTGGTGAGGACCGAACTTAGGGCCTTGCCCTCAGTAGGCAAGTACTCTACTACTGAGCTAAATCCCCAGCCCCAACTTGTTTCTTTCTTGCATGCTAAGTATGTACTCTACTACTGAGCTACAGCCCCAGTCAAGTTACACTTCTTAAGGCTTCTCCTAATAAATTAATTCTAAATCTAGAACACTGTACAGAAAGATACTCCTTGAGTGTTACTTAATGGTTGAAAATACTTATAAATGACCAACAAAAGTGACTGATTAAGTATTTGGGAGAATTTTTATGTGACTTAAAAGTCTTCAGAAATGATACAGTAACATGGGAAATATTAATACAAATTTGAAAGATGTTTAGTAATCTTCAATGAATATGTATTTCATGTGTGCAGGTATGTGTGTGGAAGGGGGTTGAGATAGGGTCTTACTGTGTAGTCCAGCAGGCTGGCCTTGAACTCAGCAATCCTCCTGCTTCAGCCGCCCAAGTGCTGGGATTATAGTGTGCACCACCATGCCCAGCTGAATTATGTATTATATTTAAAAATAAAACCAAAGCGATTTGCCTCAGAAGTACGTTAGGTGGTGGCTGGGGACTTAGCTCAGTGATTAGAGTGCTTGCCTTGCAAGCACAAGGCCCTGAGTTCGATTCCTGACACCACCAAAAAAAAAAAAAAAAGAAGTACATTAGGCTTCTGGCTCTTGTACTTTGTGATTCTGTGGTTCAGTGACAGGAGAAGAAATTTCACTGAGCTATAGGGAAGGGCTGAAGGGGAGTACATTGTGTCTTGGAATTAAGGTAGAAACTATAGTTCTGTAAATATTAAAAAGTACAGTGACACGCACCCTACTTTTTCAAAACTTTTGCAGGCGATGTTCCCTGGTGGAGGGTGGTGAGGCACACACAGTGACTGGGAGGGAGGGCTGCTTCTGTGCTTTGCCTCCTGCTTTCCTCTTTCTCCCCTGCTTAGCCCTTCATCAAATCACAGTTGGCTGTCGTTTCTTCCTTGGATCTACTACTTGGATGAAATGTGATCTATTCTACCCCACTTTAGAAAATTAAGTCTACTCATTAATGCAGATTGTTTTATAGCCAGGGAAGGCAAATATAAAAGGTTGTGGGAGGTGTCATTGCGGCCCCTCCTTTTGTTTTGATTTTACTCTGCTCATGTCTGAGCACAGGGGAACCCAGCCAGCCACTCTGGGAGTGGATCCGATTCAAGGGAAAAGGATCTACTGTGCTCTTTATCCAGTCTGCCCTTCATATTCTCGACATTTTAAGAAGAAAATAAGTAATTTTTTCTTTGTACTGTTACGTGTTAGAAGGCTGTTTTGGGTTTAGGCTTTAATTGTTAGTTTGTTCCTGTTAATGAGAACCCAAGTTAGATTGTCCCTAGAGAGGTGGGGTTGACAGCAGTTGTTTGCGAAAATGATTTTATCCGTATCCTTTTTAGCAGTAAAATATTGGGAAGAAAATTATATGCTGTGTGTCCTTGGGCTACCAGTTTCCATACAAAAGGTGCCTTTCTTTTGCACATGGCCCTTTGATCTCTAGCAGAGGACAACTTGGATTTTATTTTATTTTATTTTTATTTATTTATTTATTTACTTATTTACTTATTTATTTATTGGCTCTGGGGATCGAACTCAGGCCCTTGCGCTTGCCAGGCAAGCACTCTAACTACTGAGCTAAATCCCTAGCCATTTTGGATTTTATACATATTGTAAATCGGTATCTAATTTAGTTACTATGAGAACTCCTCTGGAAAATGCACTTGTTTCTTTTTACCCTCTGACATCTTAAATCTTATTACTTGAAAGGAAAGCCAGAAGAGAAGCTTATTATCTTGGGTACAGGAAACAACCAAGAAATTCTCTCTGGTCTGTCCATATATTTATCCAGCCATGACTGAATTACCTACCATGTAGCTGCTTTAAAGGTAGAGTAGATGTACAAATGTCTGTTCTATAGAATTTGAGAAAAATGTGAAAATTTTACGCTTTTCCTTATTTTTTTTTTTTTTAAGGATCTGAGCATTAGTCTCAATTCAGTAAGGTAGAATTAATACAAGAAATACTCTGGATTATAAAAGTAACAATTGGGGCTGGGATTTAGCTCAGTGCTTAGAGTGCTTGCCTAGCAAGCGCAAGGCCCTGAGTTCGATCCTGGACCAAAAAAAAAAAAGTAACAATTATAAAAGTATGGTAAATTCATACTCTATAGTTTAGCAGTGTTATTAGTATAAAGAATATATAAAAGTACATAAATGGGATCTTATTATGTTATTTGGCCTATATTTCCATTTGTTTGTTAGTGTTTTTATAAATTCTTCTGGGCATATGTGTGCATGCGTGTGTGTGTGTATGTGTGTGTATGATATTCAGATGTTTCTTCCAGTTGTATTTGCATTTTAATTTAAACTTCTATGCTTGGGTATGGGGTGTGTGCTGGTAGTCCCAGCCATATGGGAGTCTGAGGCAAAAGGATAACTTGACCTCAGGAGTTCAAGACAAGCCTGGGCAATGCAGCAAGATCCTGTCTCTTTTTTAAAAAAAGGAAAGCCAGAAGACTTCTGTGAATCAATAAACATTATAAATTTTTCTTTTTGGTAGGGGATGGTGCCGGGGATCGAACTCAGGGCCTTGCACTTGTTAGGCAAGCACTCTACTACTGAGCTAAATCCCCCACCCCAAATATTTCATTTTTTTTTAAACTTGATTTTAATGGTACATTTTCAATATACATATTCAAATATTTCATTTTTATGTGATGGTAAATCTACTTTTTATTTTAGTCTGCTGTATTTTGAACTTTCTTCATTTGGCTTTCCAAAGATTTATTACTGTGGTCAGACCAGGTAACATATAATGTTTTAGAAAAATTTTTTCCCAGTATGGTGAAGAATGTGAGGATAATATCAGCCTTGTATAATCCAAGTATAATAATTTTAAGTAGAGGTTCTTAATCTGAGGTTCATAAAGTCAACAAAATCTCCGAAATTATACGTAGAATTTAAGTGTATGAGTATTTTTCTGGGGAATAGTCTAGCTTTCCCCAGATAGTCAAAGAATATTGTGTACCCAGGCATGGTGGTGCATACTTGTAAATCCAGCACTCTGGGAGGTTGAGGCAAGAGGATTGCAAGTTTAAGCCCAGCTTGGGCAGTTTAGGGACTTAGAAGACCCTGCTTCAAACAAACAAACAAAAACAACTGGGGATGTCGCTTAGTGTGAAGGCCCTGGGTTCCAT
The DNA here is from genome assembly GCA_004026905.1 of Hystrix cristata. Classification (NCBI taxonomy): domain Eukaryota; kingdom Metazoa; phylum Chordata; class Mammalia; order Rodentia; family Hystricidae; genus Hystrix; species Hystrix cristata. The sequence continues at coordinate 73,679 of PVJO010002596.1, forward strand.
TCCCAGTACTGGGGTGGGATGGGGAAAGTAGTCAAAACTCTTGCTGTAAAGGCATTTTAACTACTTTTGTTTCTGTTGTTAGAAAATACATGCAACTGAACTTCCTTTGCTCTATCTTATACTTCCCTGAAATCTCATGAGAGGTATTCAATAAGAAAAAGTTTTCTTTTCCTTTGCTCTACATTCTCTTCCCTGCCTCCAAAAAACACTGAAGAATCATTATCTCTCCTCCCCCAAATTCCTTCTCTATAGTTCAGTAGGTGTCTCGGTATTTTAGTCTGTTGGCTGTGTTTTGACAATCTTCAAAAGCTATAAAACCTGAATCTAGAAATTCAATGTGGATTCTGAATTCAGAAACTGGAAAAGAACGTCAGCAACAAATGTAACCTTTGGGTAGTTGGGATAGTGCTTCAGTTACAAATAGTTTTCCTTAGGACTTCATGGTGGCAACCTCAGGGCTCCAGGAAAGAGTCTGAGGGTCATGGAAAGTCAGGATGTAGGTAGCCTGCTGGCTCTGCTGCTGCAGCAGAGGAAAGGAGCAGGGAGAAGGTGGCATCCCTGCCCGGGCATTGTATTCACTGCCTCCAAGATCTGAGCCAGCCAGCACGTAGCTGTGTATGGAAATCCATTTGAAAATAGCATTTCTGTGCTCAATTTAAATTTCTCCAGGGAGAATAGAAATCAAAATACCTAAGGAAAAGTTTTGACCTTCTCTATCTCTCCTTTGGTGCAGGTGGATGGAAGCATGCCTAGGGGAGGACCTGCCACCGACCACGGAACTGGAGGAGGGGCTTAGAAACGGGGTCTACCTTGCCAAACTAGGGAACTTTTTCTCTCCCAAAGTGGTATCCCTGAAGAAAATCTACGATCGAGAGCAGACCAGATACAGGGTGAGTCCTTCTTTGTTTGGTGCTTAGTTTTCTGTAAACTCGAAAAAGGAGCCTAGCATGCTTTATTCTGTGTGAGAGCTATTGAGAAATACAGGCAGGGTGTGTTTGTCCAACAAAAAAAGTCCAGCCTTGAAAGTGCCTAGCAGAGTGGAGAGAGTAGTGTGAAGGCAAGATGTAGTATAGTAGTAAAAGTATGTTAGCTGTCTAGATTTCTGGGAGAATTCCTTTCTGGTGCTGGGGGTTGAACCCAGGGCCTCATAAATGTGAGGTAAGTGCTTTACCACTGAGCTACACTCTTCACTCCCTGGTTAAATTCTTGTTTTGGGGGGGTGCTGGGGATCAGAGTTGGGCACTTGTGCTTGCTAGGCAAATGCTCTACCACTGAGCTAAATCCCCAACTTGCCCTGGTTAAATTCTTATGATAAGGATGTGTATCTAGAAATTTTCATAGTCCTAGACAAATTTTTTCATTCTTAGAAGGTAGAGGAAGTAACTAGGGGAATTACTACTTTGTCTAATTTTAACCAACCACTGCGACTCATTTACAAATTGAAAGCAATCGCAACTCTAGGCAAAGTGTCAGCCTCCAATATTGGATTCAAGGTAAAATGGAAAAATGACTTTAATTTTAGAAAATTGAAATAAGTGAAAGGGTTTGATTCCTGTGACTCAGGGTCCTAAAAACAAAGACTGTTTAAGTTGGTTGGGATGTTAACAAGGACCAAATTCTGTTGTTTACAGAGTTCCTTAAAGGAGTGTATGTATGAGTGGTTATTAGGAAAAGAGTATGAAAGGCAGCATAACCAAGAGTGAAGTTATAAATGGCTGATGGTCAGAATTGGACCAAACGTAATGAACTAAGGCTGCAGACAGCTTGAAAAGAGGTTTTTAAGCTTTGTTTAAATTCAGGGAAAGACAAAATGTATAGATTCTCAACCAAAATTAATATCCTAAACAGAAACTTTATCAAAAAGTGAACACTTGGTCTGGATAGCTCAGTGATGGAGCACATGCTTAGTATCTCCCAAGTCCTGTTTTTTTATTACAAAAACGAAGAACAGCAAAACCCATGAAGACTTAATGTATTGAATTGTAAGTTAGGACTTATTCTGAGGATGGCTTGGACAGAATAGCGAGATAGTAAAAGAGAGTAGAGACTTGGCAGCAGTATGTACACATATGCACATATATATGTATGTATTATTTAAAGTCCTATCTCTGTTCTCTTCTTGAGAGTAATTATTGCTAAAAAAGAAAAAATGCAGCCATAGAGGCTGAGGATGTGGCTCATTCTCAGCTCTGTCAGAAAGAGCAACATAGGGGGTTATTTTATTTCTTCTGCATTACAGAAGATTGAACTCAGGTACTTTTCATTGAGCTGTATCCCTACACCCTCTTTCCCCTTTGTTTGAGACCTGGTCTCCCTAAGTTGCCCAGCCTGGGCTCAAATTTCTGATGTTCTTGTGCCTCAGCCTCTCAGAGTGCTGGCATTACAGGCCTGTGTCATAAATAGTAGGCTTAGAGGGGTTATTTTTTACATGTAGCATGAAAGTTCTGATTGATGTACTTTACAGTGTCTGTTATTTTGTAAGTCTTCTATCTATTCAGGTACTACACTAAACGCTTTATGTATATGATCTCATTTAATCTTTACAACAGACATATAAAGTGGGTATTATACAAGGAGAAGCTCAGACTGAAAGGCTGAAGTGACTTGTTCAGTGTCACTAGTAGATGACCAAGCCACGGTTTGAATCCTGGATGATGTAACTCCAAAGACCATCTTTTGTCAAGCTCACTGTACACAGAAAGGTTCTCCAGGTGGTTTGTAGGGAGAGGAACAGAGATGTGGATTTAGTTTCTTGGTGTTAGAATGTGAGCATAATGACCTTAACTTGGAGGGGACATTGTGAATGTTCACAAGGAGAGCTTTTATGTAGTATTTGCCGATACTGCCTGATCGTCTTTTATTTCTTCTAGGCAACTGGCCTCCACTTTAGACACACTGATAATGTGATTCAGTGGTTGAATGCCATGGATGACATTGGATTGCCGAAGGTACCTAACTCTGAGTTCTTCTGCCTGTTTTGGAGTAATAGTTCTCAGTCTGCTTGTAGGAACAGTCACAGAACCTTTGGCTAATTTTCTTTTTTTCTGTTTGATTAAGCAAAGATCTTTGTTCTTTTTTATGTTCCTCATACCTGTTTTCCCTCACTCTAGAGAAAATCCCTATGATGATGTTTACTTTTACTGTATAAATTGTAGATTTACATTAAAATGTCTTTTCATAGATAAAATTCATATTCTCTGAAGCTCATCATTTTATTTTATTTTTATTTTTTATTTTTTGGGTGCTGGGGATCAAACTCCGGGCCTTGTGCTTGCTAGGCAGACACTTTACCACTTGAGCTAATCTCTAACCCCCAAAGCTCACCATTTTAAAGTATGTCATTAGTGGTGTTTACTTATTCACAAAGTTGGTGCTGTAAAAATTTGATGTTAGGAGATATTTTAGAGATGTCGTTTTCTGGCTTCAGAGTAACCAGATCTGCAGAGAGTATGAAGGGTCATCGTATATTTTAAATTGTAGAAGCAGTAAGATGTCATGGCTTCTTGTGTCTGTTTCCGATGCTGGCTGTTGTCGTGATCCGGAGCATGTTTGGTTTGAGGGTCCATTCAGTGCCGCTCTGGGCAAACTCGCTGTCTCCATCTAGCCCACCGCTGACCATCAAGCCAGGATGTGTTGTCACTCTTAACGGCTTTGTTAGCTTGCTTTTCTTTCTTTCCAAGTTTGTCTTTGACCGAGGAATCCCACTTCTAGGAATTTCCCCCCTAAAAATAATCAGAAAAGCGTACACACACACACGCACACACACACAAAGATTTTCTAGCATTGCTGATGGTAGAAAAAAATTAATAGCAAACTACCTGTTTTATAAAGCCAGTGAAATGCTAGTGCCCTTGAAAAGGGGATCATCTTCTGTAGTCTTTGATGCCTTAGGTAAGGGCAGCAGGACCAGTTTAAGGTTATAAAAGTTTGACTAAGATGAGATCATGATTTTTGTGTAAAAGTGAAGTGAATGTTCTTGGGAAAATCTGTGAGGAGATACTTTTTCCATTTCTGTGTGATGGGATTAAGGGGTGATTTTTGTTTTCTTTGTACTTTTCAGTAGAGTTCAGATTTTTGTAACCAAAGAAAAAGTAAGTGAGGTATGGAGCATCACAAAGTGGCTAAAATGACTTGGAAATGAATATTTGGTATTTAGTGTACTGCTGGGCTTGTTGTTATGTACGTACCTGTTAAACTGAGTTAAATCCAGAGCTGAGTGTTTGCAGAGGACTAGCTTTTATCCTCTTTTCTTTTCCTTTCCCTGAGCAAAGTGCTAAAGTTCTTTTCTTTGTCATTTTTGAGAATTAGAACTCAGGAAATGTAGTATGTTAAGTTCTTACAGCTGCTTGGCCTTTCTGTGCACCTGTAACTTCCTATTCCTGCTTTTTATATAGTGGGCAGCCACCTGTGGGCAGTGGCAGTGTAACCTCTTTTGAGTGGGCCTAAGAACTTTGTTAATGCTTGCTGTTGCTAGTAGTATTGTTACTACAAAATGTCTGTTTCTGTCTGTCTGTCTGTCTCTCTCTCTCTATTTCTTTCTGAGACAGGGTCTCACTGTGTAGCCCAGGCTGGCCTTGAATTTGAAGTGATCTTCTTACCTCAGCCTTCTCAGTTCTGGGATTACAGGTGTGAGCCACCATACCTGGCCAAAATGCCTTTTTAATGGTATCATTTTATTTTTGTCATATAACAACAGTTTCTTATTGTCCTGGACGACAGTTGCAATGTAGAATTCTTCAAAGGCTTTCAGAGACTGCATGGCAACCACATCTACAAGGCTGGAGATGTCTACCTTGCATGATTTAGGTCCAGAAGGCTTCTGAAAAATAGAAACTAAAGATATTTAGCTAAAAATGTATCGTCACACCTCATACAGTGTATGATACGCAGTTGATAATACGCATGCAGTGTTTCTTGGCTGCTTTCCTAATTTCATTATATGGTGCATGCGGGTTAAGTGTAGAAATTTATATTTGGTTCCTGTCCTGACCCTTTATTATAATTGGTGCTGTTGACCACCTTCTCTTTGAAATATTTTCTTACTTTGAATTTTTACATTGTTTTTAGTCTACCCAACTAGTCTTGCTTTCTTTATTCCAACTCCATGTCCTATTGATGAACATTCCTAAAGATGCAATCCTCATTTTTGCTACTCTCTCCCATTCTTTTTTTTTTTTTTTTTTTTTTTTCCAAGGATTGAACTCAGGGCCTTGTGCTTGCTGGGCAAGCCCTCTAACCACTGAGCTAAATCCCCAGCCCCTCTCCTATTCTTGTGGTTTCAATTATTCTGAAGATTATTTACTACAAGGAAATCATGGTATTTTCCTTTAGATGCTGGATATTTCTCCTTGGATAGCTTTCTAGTACCTAGAATTTTCCATATCTAAGACTAAATATATTTTTCCCCAAGTAAACTTCCCCTTTTCTGTCTTCATTTTCTTTTTCTCTTTCTTTCTTTTCCTTTCTTTTCTTTTTCTTTTCTCTCTTCCCTCCTTCCTCCTGTCCCCACCTTTCTCTCTTTCTTTCTTTCCCAGGGTATTGCTGTGTAGTTCAGGAGACCTTGAGTCCACTGTGTAGCCCAGGCTGGCCTGAAACTCACAGCAATTCTTCTGCCTCAACCTCCCAAGTGTTGGGGTTACAGGTGTGCATTACCATGCCTGGCAAACTTCCTCTTTTTTCTAAAGCATGGTGCTATATCATCATTATTATCACAGTCATCCACACCAAAACCTTGTTGATACCTTGGACTCCTAACCCAATTCCCTAAACTTTCTTCATTTACTTGAAATATCCCTTTTAATCTGCCCACTATTATAACAGCCCCCCAGTCTGCCTCCCCAGCTCCATCTCTTCATTACTTAGTGTCTACCATGTCCTGTCTCCAGTTAGATCTTCCCAAGGCTCTGTTGTAGGATACTTCCTTATATCCTGTTTACCAAGTTCAAACTTGTCTGACTTTTGTGAGATGCTCAGAATAAGGTCATTCCATCCTGCCTACACACCTTATTTATCTATCAGTTTCTAGCATGTATTCTGTACACTTTAGAAATTAATAGACTGTCTGACTTTACTAGCTGAGGTAGTTAGTCCGTCCTGCTTTCTTCCAGCTGTTTTTCTCAGTTGAAAGGTCTTTTTCCTCTAGTATGACTCACTCATTTCCTCAGTTTAGGATTTCCCAGTGTGTCCTTCTGTAGGTCTTACTGCTCTTAAGATTCTTCTGATTAGTTCATTCAGTTATTTTTCTTTTCTTTCTGTATCTGCTATTACCCTTTATTTCTCAAAATCACAGAGTGCATCTTCTACATCGAGAAATGTAGAAATTCTACCTTGGAACATATCTGGCCTGAAGAATTTGGTAAGGGACTGTGTTCCTGTACTGCATTCTGTTTGCTAATCAGCAAATAACCAAGGAGAAGTACTTATTTTCCACCTTCCCAGATGCATTTTCTTGTCCAGCTGTTTCTTTTGTGTGTTTTCCCACTTCACCCTTAATATAATTTTCCAGTGTCTAAATGTAGCAGCTTGTACAAACAAAAGCATGTGCTGTGTGTTGAGATGTAAATCTAGACATGATAGATAGAAGATAGACTGTCCTTTCCAGCCTCAGACACTTTGCTAGTGACTGAAACCACACTAGAATTTGAGTTTCATTTGCCTGTATCTGGGTCTGAAATAAGTAAATCACCTCTACATAGCTAGTGAAATTCAGTGGAATCAAATAGAAATTTTGCAAATAGTACTTTTCATGCTGTACTGTAGCATGTTATTCCTTGCGGTACTTACGATTAAATGTCTGTTCATCCAAATGAAGTTGTTGAATGTCAGCAGTGTTTTCTAACTGTCCATAGATTTATTTGTATTATTGATGATTGGTGAATGATCAGATGAAACCAGTAGATCAGTAACTTACTCTACTTCTTTTATTTTTCTCTAGATTTTTTACCCGGAAACCACAGATATCTATGATAGAAAGAACATGCCAAGATGTATATACTGTATCCATGCACTCAGGTAATTAGATTTTCTTGGTAAAATAAGCAGTTTAGGAACAATATCTCAATTGAATGTGTCTTTTTTTGCGGGGGTGGTGCTGGGGGTTGAATTCAGGGCCTTGCAGTTGCTAGGCATACATTCTACCACTGAGCAATATCCCCAATCCTAAGTGTTTATCTTTTTGTTCCCGGGGAAGAATAAACATATTTTCTCATTAGCTTCAGGATTTTAAAATAAGAGAGAATGCTAATATCTTTACAAAATGATGAGTAACAGCTGTGTTTTTCTAGGGAGTAGAGAGAAGGGATTTATTCCCATAATAAAAGATAATTTTGTTCTAAAAACATGGTACAATCTAGTGTCTCTGTGAACTCTGCATTTCACTTGGGATATGGTCTCTTCTGTAGTCATCTAGGTCCTTGCCCTTATTAAGCCATTTGTTCTTTCTGTTTTTATGAGACAGGGTCTTACTGTGTAGTCTAGGCTGGCCTTATAGCAATCGTCCTGCCTCAGCCTCCCAGTTGCCCAGATTATAGACGTGCACCACCATGCCTGCCTAGTCATTCTTTAAGTATTCTTTTATTTATTTATTTATTTTTTTTTTGGTGCTGTGGCTCGAACTCAGGGTCTTGTGCATGCTAGGCAAGCATTCTACTGTTGAACTAAATCCCCAACCCCTAAATAGTTTTTATATCAACACAAATATGACAGTACGAACTAAAGTAAAATTTTTTTTTTTCAAAATTATCTGGCAAATTTGGAAGATGACTTAATTTTAGGTCTTAAAATCAACAAGGTTCTAAATTGGAAGGAGAAGACCCCATGTTTGGAGGGAGGGTGGGTGCTCACAGCCAACTGCAGTAGTGTGGATAGCAGTTTAGCATTTAGCAAATGGACTTGATGGACATAGGACGAAGAGAAGATGGTAAAATGAGTGGGATGTGAATATGAGGTCTCTTTGTATAGTGTCGTACATGTGTACTTCATAAGTGTTAATTACGTTAATGAATGCCATTTCTATTTTTTCATCTGAGAAATGTCTGTTCATTTCACGTGGCCATTTTTAAATTGGGCCTTTAAATTTGAGGGGGGGGTCTAATTTTTTTGAGTTTGTCTGAGGAGTAGCTGGCAACATTTTTTTCCCATTCCGTAGGTTGTCTCTTCAGTCTGTGAGTGGTTTCCTTTGATATGTAGAAGCTTTTTAATTTGATATGGTCCCATTTGTTGATTCTTGGTATTATTTCATGTGCAGCCAGGGTTTTGTTCAGAAAGTCTTTGCCTATACCTGTATCTTTAGGCATTTTAGATATTTTGTGTTCCAGCAGATTAAGTGTTTCCATCCTAATGTTTAGATCTCTAATCTACTTTCATTTTAGTTTAGTGTGTGGTGAGAGATACTGGTCTGAGTTCAGCCTTCAGCGTGTAGATGGCCAGTTTCCCCTCCCTCATTTGTTAAAGAGATTGTCTGTTCTCCAGCAAAGGGTTTTGGCCCTGTAATGTGCCCTTCTGATCTTCTTGGGCTTTAGAATCCACTTAACCTGACATAGGTTTCTGTTTGTTTACCTGTGAAATATTAATTATTAATATATGCTAGGCTCTGGGTAGACATTGGTGAGTGGGACTTTTGTGGAGGACTGGGGCATAAGCTTAGGGCCTTGACACTGAGGTACATCAGCCCATGTATTTATTTATTTAGTTAGGTTTTTTGAGACCGGGTTTTGCTACGTAGTTCAGGCTGGCCTCGATCTCACAACGATCCTTCTGCATCAGCCTCCCGAGTGCTGGGATTACAGAAATGTGCCACCATGCCCAGCCATTCCCAGCCCTTTAAAAATTTTTTTTAATTTTGAGACAGGGTGTTGCTGAGTCACTAAATTACCCCAGTTGGGCTCAAATTTACAGTGTTCTTGCCTTGATCTCCAGAGTGCTGGGATTACAGGTGTGTACTGCTGTGCCTGGCTTGAATGGGACTTTTATTGTCCCTGCCGTCATGGACCTTAGAAGCTAAATATCTTTTTCTTTTCTAATTTAAAGATACATACTGTGTACTTTAAACTCTTGAATTACCTGGATTAATCTTTTACATCATAATATGAATTCAGTTTAAGTAGGATTTGCCAGCCAGGCCTAGTGGTACAAGCTTAATGTGTAAGCTTCTTTGGGTGTCTCCTTGGGAGACTGAGGCAGAAAGATCACAAATTTGAGCCCAACCTGGTAACTTAGTGACTTAGCGGGACCCTGTCTCAAAATTTTAAAGGGGAGCTGGGATTGTAGTCTAGTAAGAAGGCTCTCTCCCCAAAAAAACTCAAAAAAATTGCTATCTGAATCATTTTCATGAGCCTTTTAAAAATATTTTATTACCTAAAACTTATCAATGGAAGGGAAGAGACCTTAGTAATAGTAATTATATTAACATCTAATTATACAGTGAATTCGTTCCAGAACTAAGGCTTGAGTTTGAATCTCCTGATTTCTGTCTGGTGCTCTTGCTTTACCTTATGTGACTTTCTACGATCACATTTTTAGATAAAAGTAATAACTCACTCTGAAGCATAAAGTGTTATAACTGCAAAGGAGACTGTCATAAAGTACTGGAAGTCTCTGCTCATGTTTCCCTTCTTTAGCCACTTTTCTCCTTTAAGAGCAGCAGCTCAGTGCATCAGTGAGGCCTAACTCTTCTGCATGTTGTGTCTTCCAGTCTGTACCTGTTCAAACTTGGTCTGGCTCCTCAGATCCAGGACCTGTATGGAAAAGTTGACTTCACAGGTAAGGAGTTACAGACTTGGCAGGAAATGTTCGATTTATGTGGAAATACCCTGGAAAGTCAACAGGAGCAATTTCAAAGAAGTAGGGCTTTAGAAATACTCTGGCAAGAAAAATGAAGGAAATCCAAATAACTTCTAATATGATGAAAAGAATACTAAACTTGGAATTTAGGTTCTGGTCTCTTATTTAACATGTAGGCACAGTTTCCGAAACTCAGTTTTCTTATATTTAACTTGAAAATAATACTACCATATAACATAAAACAATAGTATTATCATAAAAGCATTAAATGTTCATGTGTGATGAAAGAAAGTATATTAGTCTTTCCCTCTCTGTTCTGGCTAGTACCTGCTGTGGGCAAATCAAAGACAAGAGTAGGGAGTGAGGTGATGAAAAGAGGACAATTTAGTAATTTTAAGCTGGGCGTGGTGGCACACACCTGTAATCCCAGCACTTGGGAGGCTGAGGCAGGAGGATCGTGGTGAGTTCTAGGCCAGCCTAGGCTACATAGGGAGACCCCCGTCTCAAAAAAAAAAAAGGTCAGGGGCCTGGGAATTTAGCTCAGTGGTTAAAGTGCTTGCCTAGCAAGTGCAAGGCCCTGAGTTCGAGCCCCGGCACCAGAAAAAAGAAAAAACGTAATTTTAATGTGTAAGTTTCTTTGGGTGGGTGTTTCTGTATGTATAAGTCTGGTTTTATCATACCATGACAGCACAGCTGGTTCTCTGGAACCTGATAAGGAACAGAGGTTTATTTAGTTTATCCTTCTGGAGGCTGAAAGTCTTAAAATCTGCCGACCCCGTTGGTTTGACCTCTGGAGAGAGATGTGGCGTCTGTCAGGTGGTGTCTTGTCAGGTGGTGTCTTGTCAGGTGGCGTCCTGGTGGGAGAGCATCTTCGAGTGAGAGGTCACATTGCTGGCCAGGAGCCAGAGTAGGCAGGGCAGGCTTGCTTTTCCTACAACAGCTTGCTCTGTTTTACGGGAGCTAATTTGGTCCCACAGAACGACCTGAATCCTGTCTGCCAGCAATGTCTCCAAGGGCCCGAGGGCCACCCTGCCTCTCACAGGTCCCACCACTCACATTGCTTCCCCAAGCCCCAGGCCTCTGCCCTGGACCTGTGGGGACAGACCATGTCCAGCTGTAATATGATGCCATCAGGTGCTGGGAGAGGCTCGGGGAGAAAAGGGCAGTATCCCTAATGTAGAGATAAGGTAGAATCAAGTCTTTCCACTGGTGATTATTTTGTAGACCTGGGAGTTTAAAAAAATTAGTAATAAACTTTTTATCTGTGGTATTTTTCCTTCTAGGGAAGTTTTTCAGCGGACTTGGGGCCAGGGCCAAACCTTGCATATTGTGTTATCGTTTGGCTTTCTGCCTTAGAGACGAGATTGCTGAGTAGTAGCTAGTGGTTTGGAGTGTAAAGACTGAGATAACCGATTCACTTGTTGAGCTCCTTTTTAAGCGTTCATGTGTAAGTTTACTGTAGGAAATGCTGCAGGCAGCAGTTTTGGAAAGCTTTCCCAGAGGGCCACGTCCATTCCTAGTTCCATTCAAGGCCCCACTGGGAGCAGTGCTGGTCGGTGCGTGTGGGGGCCCATGCTGCGTGTGACTCCGGGAGGGTGGGTGCCATTTTAAAGTGCAGGAACCTGTTTCCTTCTCTGAGCTGTAGAAAGGTGCTCAACTGGCTTGACTGGGTCTTCATTCTTTTCTGTAGAAGAAGAAATCAACAACATGAAGATTGAACTGGAGAAGTACGGGATCCAGATGCCCGCCTTCAGCAAGATTGGGGGCATCCTGGCCAATGAGCTGTCCGTGGATGAAGCCGCATGTGAGGAGAGAGAGGTTTTCTGGGTTCTGATGGGAGTGTCGGGACTGTTGGGACCACTTGCAGTATTACTGCTGTGGTGGTGATCTTGAACGTTAAGGATTTTCCCAGAAAGTTTATATCTGTAGTTGTAATTTTAAACTCTGCTATAGCCTCCTGTGCTGTTGTTGTCTGGAAATGAATTCTTGATTTTGGTTAATAGGATAGCATTTAGAAAGTGAGCTCTACATTTCAGGGCCTCTGTGGTCCCTGTATGGTATTCGGTAGGCAGCTAACGGCGACCGTCTTCATAGCGAGTCTTTGCAGAGCTCTCTTATGACTGTCCCTCTGCACAGCTGCACATTCAGCATGGTCACAGGCAGAGCTGGGGCTTTGTGCACTCTGAGGAGGACACTGAGTTCGAGGACCGTTTGAAGCCGCCATTCCTGTGGCCCCAGTTGTCACTTCTGTCTCTGAAAAGGAGCCTTTCTGTGTAATAGAGGGTTGCAGCATTGTTCTCCATATGTCATGTAAGTTTTTTAGTAATCTTTTGTTCTGTGCTTTGGATTTTTTTTTAGTACATGCTGCTGTTATTGCTATTAATGAAGCTATTGACCACAGAATTCCAGCCGACACGTTTACAGCTTTGAAAAACCCCAACGCCATGCTTGTAAATCTCGAAGAGTCCCTGGCTTCCCCTTACCAGGATATACTTTACCAGGCCAAGCAGGACAAAATGACAAATGCTAAAAACAGGGTAAAAATGGAACATCTCTTCTTCCTAAATTATGTTCTTTTATCACTTGATGACTCCACTTTAAAAATTGGTTTTGTTGAAGTATTATTTACATAGAATAAAATTCACCTGCTTTAAGTGTACAGTTTGAGTTTCACTGAATGAACCATTGCCCCAAAGAATTCCTTGGCAGCTTCTCCCTCCCCTACTTCCACCCCAACTCCAGGCACTGCCAAGTCTGTTTTCTGTCGCTACATTTTACCTTCCCTAGAATTCCATACAAAGGGAATCATACAGTCTTTTGGTATTATACTATAGTTTGACCTGTTTTCTTCTCGAGTTTTGTGTAATAAAGTTTTGGAGTGTGGCCATTAAAAGTTAATTGTGCCCTTTTGAAAGAGGATTTCCAAATATTTGTATGGCCCTTCTTTCCTAATTTCTCTGGGGAGAAGTGTTTACCATTTTTTAAGGTATGTGGAAGTGAGTTGAATGAGTTTAACTTGAAAAAACTGAGCTAAGAATCTCATTTCAGACTCCACACAAACTTTATTCATCCCTTGAATTAGTGACTGAAATGTCTCAATTCTTTGGAAACTGTCCAGACAACAAAGTGAAGGCAACTCTGTTCTCAGGATATTTTTATCGTCTCTTATCATTGAGCAGAGATTTCACCCCCCAGGACAGGTGCCACATTGGCTGCAGGCAAGTTGCTGCGGCCAGGCCCCTGTCCACATCACCAGCAGAGGCTCCAGGATGGGCCCTGTGTGCCCGCCCGCTCTGCCCAGGTCTGAGCCTTGCTGCCTGGGAGTGCAGCGCTGCCTTCTAGCCCAGCTCTGCTTCTCACATTGTTTAGCAAGAGACACGTAGTGTTCTGCTTGGTCTTTACAAGGGTCCTAAGCCCTAGTCACACGCACTCAGGGGGGTATATTTCTGTCTTTCTAGAGAACTGAGCTGCTAACTTAATTACACTTCTTACTCATCCTCAGACAGAAAACTCTGAGAGAGAAAGGGATGTTTATGAGGAGCTGCTCACTCAAGCTGAAATTCAAGGCAACGTAAACAAAGTGAACAGTAAGTGTGCTCCTGCCTTCAGCACCTCGGGGACAGTTCAGAGTAATGTGTGCTGAGCTATGTGTGGGTTTAAGAGCGTGCCTTACTATATTGACTTTAGGTGCTAACGGATCTGTATAGAGTTACTGTTGCTTAGTCTTGGGTGCCCTTTGCTCGGTCTCCACTCCTGTTGTCTTCAGGCACCAGTGGCTTCTCAACTGGTGTTTTTGCCCACAGATTCACCCCTTCACCGTGACCGACTTTTTAAAAATATGTTTTCCTTGTTTTTTAATGATACTAGGGATTGAACATGGGGACACTCCACTACTGAGCTTTATCATCAGCCTTTTTAATTTTGTTTTAAATTTTGAAATAAGGTCTCCCTGAGTTGCTCATGATGGCCTATAGAACTTGAGATCCTCCTACTTTGGCCCCCCAAGTAGCTGGGATTACAGCTATGTACCACCATGCCTGGCACACATTCCAATTTTTAAAGTAGCACCTTTTTTTTTTTTCTCTTAAAGGTGTCCAGAATATATAAACAATAAGAAATTAGACCCCATCTTTTTTTTTTTTTTTTTTTTTTTTTTTTGGGTGCTGGGGTTTGAACTCAGGGTCTTGCACTTGTTAGGCAAGGGCTCTAACCACTGAACTAAATCCCCAGCCTTTTTTTTTTCCTTTGAGGCAGGGTCTCACTATGCAGTCCAGCCTGGCCTTGAACTCACTATGTAGCCCAGCCCAAGCTGGTCTCCTTTATTTTATTTTATTTTTTATTTACTTATTTATTTATTGGTGCTGAGGATCGAACTGGGAGCCTTGCGCTTCCTAGGCAAATACTCTACCACTTAGCTAAGCCTTTATATTAGTTACATTCTTCTTGTGACCTTTTATTTTTTTTTTTCCTGAGAGACAGAGAGAGGCAGACACAGAGAGAAATAGAGATCTTTGAACGAGAACCTGAGATGGCACAGGAACTGGAACTGTTTTGACATAGGGGAAAAATATGACTCCCAACCTGCTAGATGTCAGTTACGCTGAGTTTGTGTTCCCCAAAGTCAAAGAATGAATTCTAAGGAACAAAGGAGGTTAAGAGTAGGAAATTTATTGAGGGAGAGAAAGAGAGCTCCTGAGAGACAGGAGGGGACCCGAGTGGGTTGCCCGACCCAGTCATTTAGAAATAACCTTTATTGACATTTTTATGCATGCTCTTCAAAGTATTTAAATAAAAATGAGATCATAGTTTCTATGTTGATTTTTGTGAAAGTACGTTACACACTTTTGAGAAATTAACTTCTAAGAAGTGTCTTCTTCGTTTTGTCACACCTGTGCTAAAGAACTGCATTAGCAACCTCCCTGTCAGATTGAACCCAAGGCCTTACGCATGCTGGGCAAGTGTTCTAGGTGCATCCCCAGCCTTTTCATTTTGAGGAAAGGTCTTGCAGAGTTGCCCAAATTGGCCTCGCACTCAAGAGTCTCCTGGTTTAGCCTCTTGAGTAAGTAGGATTACAGACATGTACCACCACTCCTAGCTGCATGATATTTCATGCATGCAGCTCTGTAGAACCTAATTTTCCTACTTTCTCTCATACTCACTTGATTTGTTTTGTGACTTGTGAAGAGTGCCTCTGAAGCGGTACCGACCTGGAATTTGAACACCCTGTCCTCTTTTGGTGCTGAGGATTGATCCCAGGACCTTCACATGCTGGGCACAGGCTCTGTCGCTGAGCTGCTGTCCCAGGCCTTGTCCTCACGTTAGTAGTAGTACGATGTCGGGTATCCGCGACAGTCCTTCTGTTACACAGATAATGTATATTAATTGCCTGGTATTTAGTAAGTACTCAGTAAGCTGTAGAATTATCATTTATTAATCATCTAATCTCCTACTGCATTGCCTTCATGCCTCGTCTCTTATCCAGTCCAAACCATACCCATCATTCAAGTTCTCCAGTTCAGTTCTCACTTCAGTGCCTGACCCAGTTCTCTTATCATAGAGCAGGGACTTCACCCCCCCAAGCTAGGTGCCAAATTCCCAGTCCACACTATATGTGTCCTTCAGATCTCCCACAGCATTTACAGTTAAAGCCACACAACCTTGCACTGCATCATGTATTGCCCTACTGCTTGTTCTTTGTTTCTCAGCTTTGTAAACTCATTACATTGGAGATTACTTAATCTGCTTCTTTTGAAATCCTTGTAATTTTTAGTGTAGGATTAGGCTAAACAAAAGAACTAAGAAGTTTGATTTCAACAGGTTAGTCCTCAGGATTGGGGATGTAGCTCATTGGTCTTAAAAAAAGACCAACATGGGGCGGGGATTTAGTTCAGTGGTTAGAGTGCTTGCCTTGCAAGCCCAAGGGCCCGAGTTCGATCCCCAGTACCCACAGAAAAAAAAAAAAAAAAAAGATCTACTCAACAGGTTAGGCCAGGCTTGATCTTGTTTTGCTCAAAATAATAATAACATAGTAATAGGTCATTGTTTGAAAGTCCTAATTTGTCATCTGAACTAATAATACTCCTGAAGACTAGACAGCATTTACAAAGATTGTATTAACTCTGTCTGAAGATGATATCAAAGATACCTTCCTAAGGGTTGACTTTTTTCGTGTGTGTGTGGTGCCGGGGATCGAACTCGGCCTTATGCTTGCTAGACAAGCACTCTAACCACTGAGCTAAATCCCCTCCCTGTGTTGCCTTTTTTTAGGACAGATTCTCACTATGGGGTTCCCGCTGTCAGATATTATATTACAGAACTTGTGCAAACTTCAGTTCTGTAACTAGAAATAGAGATTCTTGAGGGGGTAAGACCAGTCCTTCCAGTCTACACAGTGTGAGCCACCCTTGACATCTGGGAGTGTGTTCAGGAGATAGCAGTGTGACAAATGGATTTAAATTGGTGGTATATGAGAAATAGTTGAAGGAGCTCGGGCTCTGTGTGAAGAAGACATTGCCACAGGAAGGTGGAGTATTCAGTGTGAGCTCCAGGAGGGGAACTTTAAGGAGTCTTTGAGCCAGGCACAGTGGAGCACACTTGCGATTCCAGGTACTTCGGAGGCTGCAGCAGGAGGTTCACAACTTCAAGATCAGCCTGGGCAACGTAGCAAGATCCAGTCTCAGAAATGAAAAGGGGTGAGGATGTAGGTCAGTGATAGAGTACTTGAGCACCATGCAAAGGGTCCTGGGTTCCATCCCCAGCACTACAAAACAATTTTTTTTTTATTTTGTAACAAACTGTCCAAAGATATAGTAAATTGTCATGGAAGATACTTTGTTCTGTTTAGGAGTCCATAAACTTATCTACTACTTATCATTTTAGAGGGAATTTAGGCAGGGTATTGGTCTGGATTAGAGTAGTGACTCTTACATTTGTGCCGTTATTGGTGCTCAGCTATCTATATCTGGAGACTTTTAGGTCAACCTAGGGTGTGACCTAGGAATCTGTATGATATTTGATGAGCAGCCTGCTTGGGAACCCTTGGACTTGATGATTTTAAAGGTCTCTTCTAATCCTAAAGTTTTATGCTTCTGAGATACTACAGGATAAAGATTTTCCCAGTGAAGCCAAGCGTGGTGGTAGATGGTTGTAATCCCAGCACTCAGGAGGCTGAGGCAGGAGGATCACAAGTTCTAGACCAGCCGAGTTCTAGGCTACCATGAACTACACAGTGAGACCCTTTCTCAAAAAAACAAAGAGACAAAAAGAGTTATCTGAGTTGCATTTCCCTAATCTGGACCTGAAATTGCTTGCTTTTGGGGAAGGAAAAGTATTCTGGGCTATTATACTAAGGTCAATTTTTTTTTTTTTTTAAACTTTTGCCTTTTTTCTCCTCAGCACTTTCTGCATTAGCAAATGTCGACCTGGCTTTAGATCAAGGGGCTGCACTGGCCTTGTTGAAGGCGCTGCAGTCTCCAGCCCTGGGTCTACGAGGGCTGCAGCAGCAGAATGGTGACTGGTACCTCAAGCAGCTCCTGAGTGACAAGCAGCAGAAGCAGCAGGTAATAACATGCTGGGCGAATTTGCAAGCCTTTCTAGACCTGCGTTTGAGTCCCTGTTCTTTAGAGATATTTAAATGGCCTTTCTTCCCCTTTTGTAGCCACCTTCTGTCATATTAGTTTTACAAAAATCTTCAGGTAAAGTATACATTATCTTTAGCCTTCTTTGCTTTTAGAGCTGTGAATCCTCTTTTTAAAGTAAATAATACACCCTCAGTCTAACCACTTCTTCATTTCAGTGACCTACCCCTCCACCTGAGAGAAGCCCTTTGGGGAGAAACTTGAATTATTTTTACATTCTTACTTCAGGAATTTCCACTGTGAAGCAAACTTCAGTGATTTCCTCTGGCCACACTGGGAAAGTACTTACTGGCAGCAGTGGTTGATTGTGGGGATTGTACTTTGTGGGAGTGTTTTTAAGCACATTTGTCTAAATGAGGGCAAGTGTATGTTTGTAGATTCCCAGCATATGTTGGTCAGAGCAAGCACCATTAATGTGCTAGCGATTCTCTAAATATTTTCTGGACATTTTGATGCTTTGCACATAATATTTTTTAGAATGTACTGATGTCTGGAAAGTCACTCTTCTGCCCCCAGTTTGGCAAGGGCTTCTGGCCCTAGGCAGCCGCCACCTTGGCCATGCATAGCTGGGAGCTCTATGTCTGCTCTCCGCCCCTTGTAACTGCTGTCAGGATGTGAGAATTCCTGGGCCCTGGGCAGAGGCGCAAATCCTCTTTCCTAAATGCCCTTTTCTTTTCTCAGAGTGGTCAGCTCGAACCCCTACAGAAGGAGGAGCTGCAGGCCGGAGTGGATGCTGCCAACAGCGCCGCCGAGCAGTATCAGAGAAGTAAGTCCTGTCCATGGAGATACATGGAGGGAGGGGCGCTGGGGCCTTATGTCTTTGAAGGGCTGAAGTCAGCCCTCGTCGCCCCTCGCTCCCTGCCCCCAGCCTGCTTGTAGCTTTGGTGCAGTAGGATTCTACTTTACAAGTAGGACTGGAGCCAGCCGTGGTGGTACATACCTATAGTCCCAGCGCTCGAGTGACTGAGGCAGGACGATTGCTGTGAGTTCCAGGCCAGCCTGAACTACACAATGAGACCCTGACTCAAGAAAAAAAAAAAAATAGGACTGGAGTCAATGCCATTTTGACTGATAAGTACATCATGGTTGGTTAGGGAAGTATCTGGAGGAGGTAATGCTTAATTAGATTGGTTAGATTAGCATTGTGAAAGGGGAAAGAGAAGAATGTTCCCAATGGGACATAAGGAGAAGAAGATTGGGGAACAGTGCAGATGGTGAAAGATGCATTTAAGAAGCAGTGGCTAAAAATATTTTTTTTATGATTCAAGGAAAATCTTTATTGCCACAGAAAGCAAGTGCATTCATTCCATGTCACCAACAGATCTAAGAGTCACAGAAATGCAGACTTCACACCATAAAGTATTACAAACTCTGGAAAATGGTACCTTGGACTATATTGGTTGTAATACTGAAGTAACACTTGATCTTGTTTAGTGAAAAATACCTCTAACACAATGGAAAACACCAACTAGTTATAACATCCAAGAATCAAATTCTCAGAAGTGTTTGGGGCTGAGCAGTGTGAGCTGAGTGATGGGAGGATTGTGGCAGCTTTAAATGGGAAGCTGAAGAAGCTGATTTTTTTATTTGCTGGGCTCCAGGGTAAGTAGAGTTGTGGCGGCTTATGGGATGAAATGAGAAGGAAAATGTAGATTAAAAAATAAAGGAAAAAATAATGGGTAAGGAAAACAAAGTGTATTTATATTTTTTTTGTAGCAGCCAGGCGTGGTGGGGCACACCTGTGATCCCAGTACTGTACTCTGGGAGGCTGAGGAAGAGGATCACCAGTTTGAGCCCAGCCCAGGCAACTCAGCGAGTTAATAAGACCTTGTTTCAAAGTAAGAAGGAAAAAGAAGAAAGGACTAGGCATGTAGCTCATTGTGAAAATTTTGTTTGAGACAAAGTCTCATTAAATTTCCCAGGCTGGCCTCAAACTTGTGATCCTTCTGTCTCAGCCTCCCGCATACCTAGGATCATAGGCATGGGTCACTGTGTGGAGCTGGGAGGCAGCTTCTTAAGATGAAACTTCCACCTCAGACTTCATGTCTGACACTGATTTCTGACCTCCTGTCTGCACAGGATTGGCAGCAGTGGCAGCAATTAATGCTGCAATCCAGAGGGGTGTTGCCGAGAAGACGGTTTTAGAGCTCATGAACCCCGAAGCCCAGCTGCCCCAGGTGTATCCATTTGCTGCTGATCTCTATCAGAAGGAGCTGGCTACTCTGCAGCAGCAGAGTCCTGAAGTGAGTGAACTGAGCCTGCCCTGCCTGGGAGCATGTGGGGCGGGAGCGAATGTAATCGTTTTGTCTTAGTGTGCGTAAGTGGGCTGTTTTCCCGAAGCATAGTGTTCACGAACTTGTAGTCCCTTGGCATCAGAGATTCTCTGCTCACTCTTCCGCCGCCCGTTCTGCACAGCATAGTCTCACCCATCCGGAGCTCTCTGTTGCTGTGGAGATGCTGTCATCCGTGGCCCTCATCAACAGGGCGCTGGAGTCAGGGGACATGAATACGGTGTGGAAGCAGCTGAGCAGCTCGGTTACGGGTCTGACCAACATCGAGGAGGAAAACTGTCAGAGGTGGGGCTCAGGGTGAACGCATCGAGTCTGTGCTATAGCTCTTACACCTGTCTTGTGTATGAACACTCTTGCTTTCCTCGCAGCCATCACAACTGGAGTGTGGTTATCCTGCTCTCATTCATTTTATTTTGTATTTATATTGAAGGATTTACAGTACATTATAGATACCATGCCTTCCTGCTCCTAAATATATGTGCTTATCTAAATTTGTCTTGTAGCCAAAATAACACTACATAATTTATTGATGGGGTTTTTGTGGTTTTTTTTGTTTTTTTTGTTTTTTTTTTTGAGACAGGGTCTACTATGTAGTTCAAGCTGGTCTTGAAATCACTATGTAGCCCAGGCTGACCTGAAACGCACAGCAATCGTCCTGCCTCAGCTTTCTGAGTGCTGGGATTACAGGCTTGTGCCACTTTGCCCAGCTAACACTTACCTAATGACATGACAGAACTTTTCAGTATCCTCTAAACCGAGGCAATTTTCATTCTTCAGTTATTCCAGAACTGTCCCTTATGCCATGTGATGCATCTGGCTTTTGTATCCCTTGGGCTTCTTTTAATGTAGAAAGACCCTTTTCCTCATGACACTGACCTGTTAAAGGTGGAGCCAGTTGTTCTTTAAAATGTCTCATCTTGTGACAGTTGGGGCTGTTTTCTTTGGCTTAGTGTAAATTAGAAGTTAGATCTAAAGGCTTATGGTTTACTTCACTGTTTAGGTTGACATGTATTTCATATTACCTCATATTAAAATGCACATAAAACCTGCTTTTCTTTCCTACCTTGAGGTATTCTAAAATTGATCCCTGGATTCAGGAGACAGCTTATACCACCAGTAGATATTTTATTTTTCCCTTATCACCAGAACATCATTTCTTTCTTAACCTTTTGTTGTCACAGAAATGCTTTTTCCTCCTTAAACATTCACCTAATATTTTGACCCCAATAGATAATTTTTTCTTAACATTCATAGTTGCTGGATTATGGCTTGTTGGTCTTATCATTCCTTCTGGATTTATTAGTTCACGTATGGCTTTATTTTTTTTGATAGGTCTGGGAATCGGACCAGGGCCTCATGCGTGCAAAGCAAGTGCTCTACCCCTGAGCAACAACCCCAGCTCTGGCCTTTTTTCCCCCCTCTTGTCTTTAGATGAATTACTTGAGCTGCTGCCCCTAATTCTAGAGCTGCCCTCATCTGGAATTTAGACTATATAACAGGCTATTGAGGATAAGTCATTTCCTTCCCTTTTCACACTTGGTTTGAGGTAACTTCCTAGTCCCAGAGTTTGCCTATACCTTACGTCACAGAGTTGGGATATCCTAGGCACCTTTGTTCTTTGAATACTTTGTTCCTCTGTCTTCTCACTCCCATTATCCATAACAATCCTGATGGTCGTTTTTTGTCTGTTTCTGGTTGGGCTCTGAGCCAGGTATCTTGATGAGCTGATGAAGCTGAAAGCTCAGGCACATGCAGAGAATAATGAATTTATTACCTGGAATGACATCCAGGCTTGTGTGGACCATGTGAACCTGGTGGTGCAAGAAGAACACGAACGTAAGTAATCATCCTGTCCCCCAAATGATGTCACATGGAGGGTGGTGTGAGTATGAGCTGGTCTCAATAACACTCCTCAAGGGCCTTGTGCATGAGAGATTGAAAATACTTACATAACTCAGGAAGCTATGGTTGGGTGTTGTTTTCAAAATAAGAACTAAATTTTTTTGGAGGAGAATTGAACATGATCTGTTATTGCTAAGTGCTGTTGTAGTTTTTGGTGTTTGTTTGTCTTCGTGCCGGGGATCAAACTCAGGGCCTTGTGCTTGTGAGGCAAGCACTCTAACCACTGGGCTAAATCCCCAGTTGCTAAGTGCTGTTGTTACAAGTAGTTCTGGCTCTAAGGACCTGGAAGTAGGTCACCTTGCACAGGTTGGGAGCACAAGACTCTTCTCACTTCAGCACCAGCTACAAGGTCCAGGGTTCCTTGGCCATCACATTTCTGAACTACTGGCCACAAACGCAGCAGTCTCATGTACCTCCTCAGGTTCCGTAGTTTTCAGAACTCAAAAGTGTGTTAGACTTATCATCACAGTTTTATTATAAAGGATCTAAATAAGGACTTGCAAAAAGAAGAGACTTATGGGACAGACTCTGGGAGAGTCCCAAGTATAGAGCTTCTATGAGATTGGGATGTGGCACCCTCTGACACTGGCAGATATCACCAACCAAGGCGGCTTGTGCGAGCTCTGGGTATTTAGTTTTTATTTGCAGTTGATTGAATTATTGGCCATGTGAAGAGAGTCTTGCTGGTCTATGATAGCCATCCTATTGCGGTTTTTGTTTTTTTGTTTTTGACCTATAGGTTTCGTTTTGTTTTTAAGATGGTGTCTTACAGTCCAGCTGGTCTCAAACTCCTGGTTTCAAGAAATCTTCCCACTTCAGCCTCCCAAGTACCTGGGACCATAGGCGTGCACCCCTGTGCCCAATTAGGGTTGATTTGTTTATACATTCCTTAATTAGCTGGGCTTGATGAGGTATGGTTGTAATCTCAGCCACTTGGGTGGTTGAGGCAGGAGGACCACAAATTTGAGGCCAGCCTAGGATACACAGGGAGGCCTTGTCTCAAGAAAACCAAAAACATAAATTTGAAAAATCTTTTTTCACTGTATACGTAGGGATTTTGGCCATTGGTTTAATTAATGAAGCCCTGGATGAAGGTGATGCCCAGAAGACCCTGCAGGCCCTGCAGATTCCTGCAGCCAAGCTGGAGGGTGTCCTCGCAGAAGTGGCCCAGCATTATCAGGACACGCTGATCAGGGCAAAGAGAGAGAAGGCCCAGGTGAGTGGCGTCTGAACTGGAATCACTCCTTCAGGGCCCTTTATCCCTCCTAGATCAGGTTCACTCATCGAATACATCCTGGCATCCCTAGATCAGGAGCCCTGAGGAGAAGCGAAGTTCGGAGAAAGACTCCATCTTCTAGGAGCTTGTGGTGTTTTTGCTCTTTGTTGCTAGTTGTAGCCTTGTCTCATGTCTCTTTAAGTAAATTCTTTATTGAAATTGAAGATCCAGAGATAGGCATAAGTTATGTAAGTATACACTTTTCAAAAGTGAACATACCTGCAAATTGGTATCCAGGCAAACATTACCAGTACCCCAGAAACACCCCCGTGTCCCCTTCTGTCCTTATCAACCCCATTGGGTGGTGAACGCAGTCCTACTATCTTAACACCACAGTTCATTTTTGCCTTCCTCTTTTTTTATATAATTTTTTAATTTTTATTTTTTTTGAGACAGTATGTCACTGTGTAGTTCAGGCTGGGCTTAAACTCACTATGTAGCCCAGGCTGGCCTTAAACTTGTAGCGGTCTTCCTGCCTCAGCTTCCCAAGTGCTGGGATTATAGGCATGTGCCACCATGCCTGGTGTGACTAGCTTCTTTCATTTAGTTTGGTTCATCCACTTGTAGCTGTTAAGAAGAATGCTGTGATAAAAAGTTTTTCAGAGTAATTGTAACACACCCAATTTTCTAAAAGTTTGTCTTGTTTCCTAGCTAGTTTATTGAAGAAACCAAAAAGAATGTAGACTTCTCTTTATGCTGGTGCCATCTAGGAAGTTGCTCTGTATTTAGTAGGCCCTCATGTATCCCATGAGTAAAGCATAATTACATATATTTTCCTATTTGTAATTGATCTCCTTTAAATTCTTCCTAAGTAGTAACTGCTAGATAGGGAGAACCAGTTTCTTTTCTGACTTAGAAAATTTCTGAAGGGAGGTTCTTGCAGGGATTAGAGGGGTGTTAAAAGGAAATTTTAATCTAAGAGCCAGATTTTTTTTCCCTTGTTGTACACGAGATTGAACCTGTAGCCTTCACAATAAGCTACAGCCCCACCCTTCTTTCATTTTTAATTTTGAGATGGGGTCTCACTAAATCGCTGTGTTGCCCAGGTTGGACTTGAACTTGCAGTCCTCCTGCCTCAGCTTCCTAGAGTTCTGGGACTGTAAACATTTGCCACCATGTCTGGTTTAAGAGTCAGATTCTTTCTGGAAAACTAAAGATAGAAAAAGACCAAAAGGGCTGGGGATTCAGCTCAGTGGTTAGAGTACTTGCCTCACAAGCATGAGGCCCTGAGTTCGATCCCCGGTACCAAAAAAAGAAAAAGACCAAAAGACTTTGTAGTGGAATTTTCTGTACATTGACACATCTATGTAGGCTCTATGAATTTTGGTTAGGGGTGAGTTGTGGGTGATACTATAATGTTGTCAGATCTCCTTTGACCCCATGCCATGAGACTAATTGACATTTCTGTGTCCTAATCATTTAAGTATAGTGTTTGATTGTGCCAAGTTTTATTTTATTTTATTTTTTTTGGTGGTGCCGGGGATCGAACTCAGGCCCTTGTGCTTACAAGGCAAGCACTCTAATCACTGAGCTAAATCCCCAGCCCCTGTGCCAAGTTTTATTTAAGAGGCACGTTATTATGCAGAATGTCCCCTGATCCTGTGCAAATGACTGAACAAAGAAACAAAGTGGTCAATGGATTTCACTCACATAGGTAGGAAGGCATTGGCTTC
The DNA here is from genome assembly GCA_004026905.1 of Hystrix cristata. Classification (NCBI taxonomy): domain Eukaryota; kingdom Metazoa; phylum Chordata; class Mammalia; order Rodentia; family Hystricidae; genus Hystrix; species Hystrix cristata. The sequence continues at coordinate 98,238 of PVJO010002596.1, forward strand.
AGGGAAGTGGAAAGAGGTCTCAGCTTTTGCTTCATTTATTAGCTTGTTACTGGGTGAGAACCTCCCAAATTTGACTGATCATCAAAATACTTTAAAAGTGATTTTAAAAATCCAAACCCCTAAGTTTTAATTCTCCTGTTGAGAATGTCTGGTGTGGGATGTGGCTGCCGTGATTTCTCTGTTGGCTGTAGAGTTTGTTTTTGCTGCCAGGAAAATCCAAAAAGAGCCTACATCTCAGTGTCAGAGTGGGATTCGGAAGGATAAGCTGGGGTGGGTGCTACATCCAAAATGGAAAGTAGATTGAGTGTATGACTTGTAACTGTCATTTATGCCCTCAAGGCTGTCTGTTCTTTCGTTTGGCTCATGAAAGTTAAACTATAGAGGATGTGAGTGGAGTTTGAAGTGCTTCCTTCTGCTGTGGAATAACATTTCAGAGCTCATCAAAACTAGAAGAAGGGGAGAGTTAAAGGAAAATTTGGTTTGCATTGCCAGGCCAACCCCAGTGAACTACAGGCGAAATGTCTTTTTTTAGCCGTCTATTTTGATTCCAAGTTCCTATGAGCCATCTTAGGAGTGACTTTAAAAATAATTATTACTGAGTTCCAAATTTAGCAAGCAAAAGATCTTAAGTTAAACTTGGTCTGTAGTTTTCTTGTGTCTCTGTGGCCAGTGTTAGTATTGGGGTCCTCCTGGCCTTATAGAATGAGATGAAAGTTTTTCTGCATGGTGGAAGTTTGTCAAGTGGTGGTTAATTCTTCTTTAAACATTGGGTAAAATTCTGCAGTGAAGCCACATGGTTCTGAGGTTTTTCTTTTTTGTTTTTGAACTAGCTGTGTGTCTCCTCAGATTGACTGCAGGTGTCCTTTCCGCCCTCTGCTCTCATTTCCTGCAGGGCCTGCCATGAATTGCACAGTAGCAGACTCAGTGGTGTCCACAAGTCTCAGGCTTTGTCCATTTTTCCATATTCTTTTTTCTTGCTGACTCTCAGAATGGATCATCTCAAGTGACCTGTGTTCAGATTTACAGATTCTTTGTTCTGCTTGCTCAAATCTATTGTTGAGTCCCTCTAGTAAATTTTTCATTTCAGTTATTGTATTTTTTAAACTCTTTGGCTTACTTGTTTGTTTATTTTTTGGGGTGCTGGGGATAGAACTCAGGGCCTTGGGCTTGCTAGACAAGCACTCTACCACTTGAGCTAAATCCCCCAACCCCTGCTTTAATATATCTTATACATTTGTTTATTTTTTATTTTGAGACAGGGTCTTGCTAGGTTGCCTAGGCTGGCCTTGAACTTTCGGTCCTCCTGCCTAAGCTTCCTGAGTCGCTGGTATTGCAGTCACATTGCTATTGCATCTGGCATTAATGTATTTAACGTAGCATTTTCACATTAAATCTGTTTTATCTCAGCATGCTATTCAGTATATAGCTCAGCATTATTAATGCTATGCCAGTGATTTGAGTTAATCTTGGGGAATCTCTTTAGAATAAACTTTACTAGGGCAATATGTATTGAGTTTTGACCTTCATTGATCCATTTGGAACAGTCAGAACCTGTCATTTCCTTACACTGGATGAGGCGGTGTGTGCTATCTCTTTGCTTCTTTAGGCTAGTGAGGGTATTTCTATATTGTATTTCCCTGACACACTGGAGACACTATTCTCCTTTTTTTGCTTTTTGTACTGCAGCTTAGTTGTTTGTTTCTTAGAGGAGTATGTGTGAAAGATTAGCTTTAATCGGTTTAGTCTGCGTGGGACAGGGAAGCCAGAACCCTTGAATAGCCAGAGTCATTCCAAAGCTCTCTCATTGCAAGGGAGGTCGTGCGAAGCCGCCTCGCTTTGCTCACACCGGATTCTTAAGGACAGTTGATATGGGATAAGCCTAAAAGTGAACCCAGAATGGCTTGATTTTGTGGCAATGCTTTTGTTTTTATAGTGCTAGGATTTTTAGGGTGCTTCTCTTGGAGACTGGCCCTTTGGCCCACTTGCTTATGACTTCCCCATTTATAGTGTCACAGGCCTATAGCTGACTCCTGGTAGTTTCAGCATTGGAAACTGCTGCAGTATAGTTTCATAGTTCCAGTACTTGTTTTTAGGGCTGTAGGGAATTTATATGTGGTCATTTTCTATTTTCAGTGGTAGAAAGTAGCTAGTCTTGAGAAGGTACTGGGTTCTGTGGCTGTTTATTCTTTTTCCTTTCCTAAAACTGAGCTTCTTAAAGTTGGGATAGGGCAGCAGCAACCATGATTTGGTTTCTAAAATTCCACATTCAAGAATAATCGCTTCTCTCAATTTTTTTTCCTTTGGTGACACTTTTATAAATTGCAGGGATTGTGGCTGCTTTGCTCTGCTGAGTGAAATGTGTCATTCTTTTCAATAAGACGGGAGGAAAGCCAGCTGCCCCTAAGGTTTTATGGCTTCAGCTGTTGGGCATTGAAACTTTACACTTTGCTCCAAAACCTAAACACTGCCTCATCTGGCCACACGGTCATGGTCATTGGCCAGATTCTTTATTTTGCCTCATTGGTGTCTTAGCAAATTACATTTCCATCAGGCGATCTAACTGGCTTTTTGTTTGTTTGTTTGGGTTTGGTTTTTTGGTGTTGAGGATCAAACTCAGGACGTTATGCTAGCTAAGCAAGCACTCTAACCACTGGGCTAAATCCCCAGCCCTCTAAATGGCTTTTTGAGCTACCATTCATCTCAGTTGCTGGTAGCTCATGCCTTAGGAGCGTGTTAATTATTAGGTCTGCCGAGATCACCATAAGCATGATGGTCTGCAGCCTGGCCACTTTAACACTGAGGTGCTGGTCCTTTCCTGGAGAAGGCTGCCACATTAGTTTGGTGATTTGCTGCTTCTGTAGAGACTCAGAGACATTGTAACAAACAAAGGCCCCTCACTCACTCTGTGGGCCAGTGGATTTACATAACCTCAGCTCCACCATGTAAGTCTGAGTGGGCATCTGCAAGTGGTTTTGCATTCTGACTCCCACAGAGAGTAGCAGACAGGGAAACGATTGTGCTGACCACTGGTAGCAATAGTGACTTCCTGGGGCTGATCATTAAGCTGCTTTTCTGGATCAGAGGATGATAGCCAGATGCTTGAAAATTAGAAAATACTAGAGCAAGATGTTTCTAGTAGCCCAGTGTCTTTCAGACTAATGATCCCAATAAGCTATTTTTGAAAAATTGTCTTAAACTATATTTAAGAAGGAAGTAAGCTACTTGTACATCACCTCGGTCCCTGATGGTCAGCTTGATTGCGCTCTGGTCTGGTGAGGCATTTGCTAGCCACACTGAGGAAGCTGGTCACCATTTATAACATTGTGTGTGAAAATATGTTTTTAAGTTCCCAGCAACTGATTTAACATTTTGGTTTTAGAATATAACCTAGTGTTATACATTGCCTGTAGTGGCTCCCAACTATAAATTTGATCATTGAAAGTTTCAGTTAAAAATGTAGCAGTCCTTGATGGGACTGCAGGGAAAAAGGAACCCTCCTCTACTATTGATGGGAATGTAGACTGGTCCAGCCACTGTGGAAATCAGTGTGGTGATTCCTCAGAAAACTACAGCTAGAGGTTCCATTTGACCCAGCTATTCCTCTGCTTGATATCTTCCCAGAAGAATTAAAATCATCATACCACAACGATATATGCATAACCATGTTCATAGCAACACAATTGTAATAGCTAAGTCTTGGAAACAACCTAAATGCCCATCAACTAATGAATGGCTAAAGAAGATGTGGTTTTTCTATACCGTGGAGTACTGCTCTGCCATAAAAAGGATAAACTAGAGACATTTGTAGGTAAATGGATGTACCTTGAGAACATACTCTTAAGTGAAATAAATCAGACACTCATGAATACATTGAATTGTTTCTCTGATATGAGAAACCATAAGTGTACATAAGGGCAAAGAGGTATAATAGATATTATGTAAAAGAAAGATAATATTTCAGAAGAGAGGAGAACTAGAAAGGGAGAAGGGGGAAAAGAAGGAAGGGAAAAAGAAAAGGAGAAAGAGAAAAAATGGAAAAATGTAAATAAACCTGCTGTAAATAGGGAAGGGTGGAGGAACCAAAGGGAGAGGAGGAACCAAGATACATTTGTACAGGTACAAAATAACCATGATGAATGTGATCATTATGGATACAATGTACCAATACATGGTCTTGGTACAAAATAAATTAAAAAATAAAAATGTAGCAGTCTAAAAGGAGTAGTCACAGAGAATGCCAACTTTCTCTGAAATCAGTGGGCAGAGGATGCTTTCTGGATTCAGTACTGCATACTCTTTTCCACTCTGTAGAAGTCCTTGGGTCTGTCACCTCCTGGGTCATTTGTTCCTCCTGCCCTTCCCACTGCTCTTGACTTTCTGAACCACTTGAACTCATCTTCCTGTATCTCTCACTTATATCTGAACCATTTCCCTTGTAAAACTTTCACCAGTTTTTTGACACCTCATTTCTTCCATTCGGTTAGTCCATGTGTCTCGTGTGTTCTCAGCTGCTTCTCCACATCACACCCCCACGTCATGTGCACACCATGTAGCCTGAGTTCATGACTCTAATACTTGGCTTTTACTGGCATGTAGGAAACCCAGGACGAGTCGGCTGTGTTATGGTTGGATGAAATCCAGGGTGGAATCTGGCAGGCCAACAAAGACACCCAGGAAGCCCAGAAGTGTATGTGTGGGGTTCTTTATCTCTGTTTTGGTGGAGGGTGAGGTGGCAAGGTGCCCTGTGACTTGCTGTTCAGCTTGGCTAGGCCAGAACAGCGGGCAGCAGGTATAGTAAGGTAAACCAGTGTGTGAATTTAGATCCTTTCCAATCTGTTCCATTAACAATTCTCTTCTGGGATAGTTGCCCTAGGAATCTTTGCCATTAATGATGCAGTTGAAAGTGGTGATGTTGGTAAAACCCTGAGTGCCCTTCGTTCTCCTGATGTGGGTTTGTATGGAGTCATCCCTGAATGTGGCGAAACTTACCAGAGTGACCTTGCTGAAGCCAAGAAGAAAAAACTGGGAGCAGGTGAGTTACTGGAAAACAGACATAAGTATGTGCTCTGAAGCTAAGCCCTTGAGAGTGTGGGGCACAGAGGTGTGGAAAGGGACAGGCTGGGGGAAAGGTGTTTTAGTGTACAAGTGCAGTGTTCAGGCTCACTTTGGTTTCGGGGGGTGGGGAGAACTCAGGGCCTTGCACTTGCTAGGCAAGTGCTCTACCACTGAACTAAATCCCCAACCCCTAGGCTCACTTCCTTTAAAGGAGATACTAGCCCAGTTTTTTCAGATCTGCTTCCCCCTACCCCCCAGCTGTGTTATCAAGGTCAGCTTAATGAGAATGTGGGAAGGATCACAGTACTTGACTCTTATCCTTCATAGGACACTAGAGCTTTCATTATCTAAGCTATAGTCAGTTAATAGTAGTTTACCTCCAAAGAGGAGACAAATTCATAGCCTTTTTCTCCTTAGTTGGAGATGCTGAATGATTGCTAATTTTTATCACAGTAGTTTTCTGGCATGTAGGTCTTAGACAGTAGACTTTGGAAAGAACAAAGCTAATCATGGTTATTTCTTTCTTTCTCTTTTTTTTTTTTTTTTTGGTGCTGGGGATTGAACTCAGGGCCTTGGTTATTTCTGTAATTGAGTTTCATCAGTATTTTATTTTATTTTATTTTATTATTTTTTTGTGTGTATGTGCCAGGGATTGAACTCAGGGCCTTGTACTTGCTAGGCAAATGCTCTAACCACTGAGGTAAATCCCCGGGCTTTATTTTTATACTGTAGATATGCATGAGCTAACTTGGACATTCCATATCTATAATTTATTGGAGACTCAGGGTGTCCCTTTACCCTCAAAGATCCAAGGAGCAGGTTTGGGGAATGCTATTTGTTCAGATTATTAACTCTGACTAGAATACCATATAGTATTATAAATATGGGAGTGTGCCTCTGGGTCTCTTTTATCTTTCCATTATTTTCTGTCAGGAGATAATGACAACAAGTGGGTGAAGCACTGGGTGAAAGGTGGATACTATTATTACCACAATCTGGAGACCCAGGAAGGAGGATGGGATGAACCCCCAGACTTTGTGCAGAATTCTATGCAGCTTTCTCGGGAAGAGATTCAGGCAAGTTACCTTTGTTCACATAAGAGGGAACTGAGAGAAAGCATTTTAGAGCAAATACTGGTGAGGAGCACAGCACATGGCCAGAAACCCTACGCTAAAATTCAGGCTCTGTAGTGAATCAGAGTAATGTTTTAGTGGTTTGGGGTACTCAGGTTAGTAGGACATCTAAATTGCAGAGTTAGTGAGATAAGTTATATGCTTATAAGAAAAATCCTTGGTGGGGGGATCCAGAAAGTCTCTTGCCTTCCCACTGTTCAGAGTGTCGGGAGAACAGCAGGTAGAGAGCTTAGTACAGCAGCAAGCAGAGAGCCGCGGGCACTGGTCACAGAACAGTAACAGGTGTGGCAAGGGCAAGTGTAATCTCGCCTGGAGGAAGATGGCGCAGGCAGTGTGTATGTTAGCAGGTGAGAAACAGAGGAAGAGCTGATGGGGACAGATCTCCCAGGGTGGGAAACAGCGCCGAGGGCTGCACAGGCCGTCTAAGGAATGACGACTGGCACACAGTGGATGCGGCACAAGAGGGAGGCCTGCCGTGTGCTGTGCTGCAGAACCCCGGTAGCATCTTCTCAAGGGACTGACTCTTCGGGTCAGGGACACCTTTGAGAATCTTGCTAACCCCTGTGGAAACATGCGCTCCATGTCTTGCATATGAACAGCAGGGCAGTAGTGCTAACCTCCTGCCCACCCCAAGGAGTGGTGAGTGTGGCAGTTCCCACTCTCCCTACCTTCTGCACCTGAACATCTTATGTGGATCTTCACCTAATCCTTTGTCACTTTCTCTCTGGAAGAAAAGTCTCTGCTTTCCAGAGCTATTGTTCACTGTTTGGCTTGATGCCATCGTCTCCCAGTTTCTTGCAGACTTTACATGCCTTCTCTTCTCATACTTGTAATTACTAGACTCTGTTGCTTAGGTTGGTACTTGAGGCAGCTGGGCTCTCATTACACTGAAGGGTTTGACCCTGTGGGTCCAGGTGGGACTGGGCTTGTTTCTGACAAGTCGCAGGTGATGTCTGTGTTGCTGGTTTGAGGCCTTTTTAAGTAGCCACCTTACATAATCTTGTGTCCCTTACCTTAAAAGACAATTTGAAAGGCTGGAGAATTCCCTGCATTTTGGCCTCACTCACATTCCTACTCTTTGTTCTTGTTAGGTCCCCTCATTAATTTATTCTGCTACCACCCTCAGCAGTTTGGCTTCATGTCCAGCTTTTACTTTAGTAAAACTCTCATTTTAGAATTTGGCAATGACCTTTTAATTGCCAGATTCATTTAGGAGCTTTGACCATATTTGGCCTCTCTGAGGTACTTTCCTTAAACTTTCACTTCTCTGGCTTCTGCAGCACAGTTCTCTCAGGTTCTCCTACTTCTGACTCACTTCTTAATCTCTCTTGTTCTCCTTTCTTTCTTCTGCCTCTGCCTGATTTGCATCAGAATTCCCTCTTCTCTGTGTGCTCTTCTTGATCTCATGCCTGCACCTCCACACTTCAGCTCTTGTCCTCACCATCGGGTTTGTCCTTCATCTCCACTGTCGTCAGCCAGCACATAGCTCACACACAGGTGGGCAGAAGAAGAGAGGCTGAAATAGCAGATAAGGTTTTTTTGCTCTAGTTTTAATTTTTCCTCTCACATAGAATAATTCTGGAGTTTGACAGTCCAGAGAAGGTATGGTGTCCCGGGATCCTCCTATCATTCTTAGCATGTGGCTTCCGTTCTCAAGGTCCGCTTGCCACATACAGTGTTATTTTGGAGCTCGAGTGAACAGCCCTGGCAGGAAGTAGGAGGAGAGGAAGAAAAGCAGAAGGCATGTGCCGCTCTCTGTCTCTTTCCCAAATTCTTACAAACTCTCTGCTCACCACACGTGAGCTGTCTCTAGCTCCTTGATCCTCCGAGTACACAGTGCACAGCTGTTGCTGTTGCACCGTAGCCAGCTACTCTTCCTAATCCTGCTCACTACTGCCCCCCTCCTTCCATCTTAGCCCTTCTGGGTCACCCACATCAAGTCTTTCTTTACCCCAGTCATCCACTCTGCTAACAGTGCTGTTTTTGTAAAACTGTCTGATTTTTTTTTTTTATTTCTCTGCTTGAACCTATTACCTGCAGCAACAGTCCAGACCCTCAGGCTGTTTTCAAGGTCATCTGCAGCATGTGGAGATAAGGAGGTGTCCTGCACCCTGCCATTTGGGGGACCACCTCGTACCCCACCCTGTGTTAGTACCTGTCATTCTGTTTTCTTGCCAGCAGTGACCGCATCTCTGCCAGCTCAGTGCCTGGCAGAGTCAGTGGGGCTAGAGCATGAAGGAGGCCCTGAAAAATGTATAGAGTGAGGAAGAGTGAGAGTTACTTTGTGTGCTCTTGGTGATTGATACTTGGTTAAAGTTTGTGTCTGTTGTCACTTGTGAATGACTTTGATGTGACTAAATGGTTTTTCAGAGTTCCATCTCTGGGGTGACAGCAGCGTATAACCGAGAACAACTTTGGTTGGCCAATGAAGGCCTGATCACCAAGCTGCAAGCTTGCTGCCGTGGGTACCTAATCCGGCAGGAATTCCGCTCCCGGATGAATTTCCTGAAGAAACAAATCCCTGCCATCACCTGCATTCAGGTATTTCCCATGCCACAGGTGGGCATCTAGAGCAGGGCTAATAAATTGTCAACTCTTAAGACTGCATCTGTGTGTTCCTTAGCCTCTGGCTCTTCTCTTCTCTCTTTGACAAACATCTTCTCTCTGCTGTCATAATCAGTGTGCTGACTGGCATTTAATGGTGGCCCGGAGGCACTTCTTGTGTGCTTCTTGTCTCCTCACTCTATGCCTTTGGGTAGAGTTTGAACCTCGAGAGAAGCAGATGTGAATTTGCTTCCATGACAGAGTAGCCCAGTGTCACAGAGAGATGAGTCAGGAGTTCTGGCCACTCTTCTGCCGACAGCGTGATTCAGTGCCTCCTTGGTGGAAAGCGGGGATGCTTGTGTTTTCCTTCCTCGCCTGACTTGTGAGGAGCGAGTGAGCGAGTCTGTGTACGGCACCTGGAAAGGTGACTGCTGTGCAGATGTCGGGCAGTGGATTGAGCCTGGAGGAGCTGCGGCTGTGCCAGTGTGGCCAACGGGGTCCTTTCTAACGCTCCCACTGAAATTGTGCTCAGTGGTATACCAGGATGGGATTGTTAACTCCCCTGACTCCTGGTGAATAACATCTCACCTGTGATGTTTGATGGCTTTAGTCACAATGGAGAGGATACAAGCAGAAGAAGGCATATCAAGACCGGTTAGCTTACCTGCGCGCCCATAAAGATGAAGTTGTGAAGGTACGGTGCCTGAGCAGGCTTTCTCCACATGAGTGTCACATGATGGGTTGTGATGAGGCACTCCGCTAAGTTCCAGGTCCCTTTTCCACAGATTCAGTCCCTGGCAAGGATGCATCAGGCTCGGAAGCGCTACAGAGATCGCCTGCAGTATTTCCGGGACCATGTAAGTACTGCTGGGAACGTGGGCCCCTAGGATCAGCTCTGCTGTGTAGTGGACGGGCAGACGAGCAAAGGAATCTTTCTTTGTTCCGTAGATAAATGACATTATCAAGATCCAGGCCTTCATTCGGGCAAACAAAGCTCGTGATGACTACAAGACTCTGAGTGAGTAACTGCCTCAGTGGTGGCAAACTGAGGCAGTGCTTGGATACCTTCCTTGAATCTCTTTGGGTGTCCTGAAGGCAAGGCTTGGGGGCAGGATGCCACTTGTGGTTTCTACCCCTCTGCTAATTAACATGCGGCTCCGAGTCTTGTTGCCTGTCCTTCTACCCTTTGTTGTAACATAGCAGTAACATTACTGAGGATGCACACATCTCAAAAACAAGTCTCTTGTGTGTGTCCAGAGATGTTTTTTCAAGACAATGCTAGGCTAGTGCTTGCTGGGAGGGAGGACTCCGTTCCTTGTCTGAGACACACTGTTTTTCTATCAGTCAATGCTGAGGATCCACCTATGCTTGTGGTCCGGAAGTTCGTCCACCTGCTGGACCAGAGTGACCAGGACTTCCAGGAGGAGCTTGACCTCATGAAGATGCGTGAAGAGGTCATCACCCTCATTCGTTCCAACCAGCAGCTGGAGAATGACCTCAACCTCATGGATATCAAAATCGGCCTGCTGGTGAAGAACAAAATCACACTGCAGGTGCAGCCCAGCACCCTTGAGACTGCACTTTGTCCTGCTTTACGACTCCTCCTGCCCTTTTCCCCTCTCTCTCTCTCTCTCTCTCTCCCTCCTTCCACCTCTCCTCCTCTCCCTCCACACCTGGCTCATGGGGAGGTTAGAGTCTGACTTTTTTCTCAGCCAATGCCATGACTTTTTTTAACCACTTAAGCAGTCAAGTTATTTAAATGCAAGATGACCAGAAATTGCATTTTTTTCGTTAATTCTTACAAGATAATATAACAGGAAATATAAAAATGACAATTTTATTGAATTTATTGAATACAAGAATTGACCGGTTGATGGGCCTGGGGATTTAGCTCAGTGGTTAGAGTGCTTGCCTCACAACCACAAGGCCCTGAGTTCGATCCCCAGCACCAAAAAAAGAATCAACCGGTTGAAATGACACCTGCCCAAGCGACATTTGGAATGCTCGGTATGTAAGCAAATGTGCTGCCCAAGTGACACTCGGGATAAACTGTTAAGTGGTTAAGTTCTATAAGAAATGAAATAGTGGCTGGGGATTTAGTTCAGTGGTTAGAGTGCTTGACTAGTGAGCACAAGGGCCTGAGTTCGATCCCCAGCACCAAAAAAAAAAAAAAAAACCACCAACAAGAAATGAAATAGTTCTTTATACAAAATTTTAGGGAAGAAAATAAAAACCTTCCCCTAATTCTACCACCCTACATTTTGTAGTTTGTTTTTACTTAATATTAGAAAATAAGATTCTTTTCATGTATAAATATTTTTAACAACAGCATAATACTTCGTTTAAAATATACTACGATGACTTACCTTGTTTTTCTTCCCATACAATTCAATATTGAGGTTGTTTTCCAAGTTTTTGCTATAAAAAATAGCACAGACCAGGCATGGTGGTGCATGCCTATAATCCCAGCATTCTGGGAGGCTGAGGCAGGAAGAGCAAAAGTTCAAGCCCAGCCTGGACAACTCAACTACTTAGTAAGACCCTGTCTCAAAATAAAAAAGGGCTGGGGATGTAGGTCAGTGCTAAGGTCTTTCATTCCACCCCTACTGTCAGTTAATCAACCAATAAATGTGTAGTTAATGTCTATAAATATATGGTTCTTTTATTGTATTAAAGGCATTTTTTTTTTTTTTTTTGAGATGGGTCTCAATGTGTTGCCTAGTCTGGCCTCATACTCCTGGGCTCATGTGGTCCTCCTGCTTCGTCCTCCGGGGCAGCCAGGACTGCAGGCCTGTGTTGCTGCAGCTGGCATGAGACATGGTGTAAAGGCAGCTTCCTCAGAGTGGGCTTTCTCGTTCCGTGGATTCCCCCAAACCCACATGTAGAAGCCTGCAGCTCAGGGTGGTAATGGAGAGGTGGAAGAAGAGATGAAACTGGTTGATACACTGAAAACAGAATGAAGTAAGCTGTCTTAGTAGTTGTGAAATACTGGCTATAGGAACCTGCCAGCACAGTGGACCTTTGTGCAAGTGTACAAGTGGTAAAAGACCTTTCCACAGCACCCAGTTTCCTCTTTAAAAACGTGATCGGGGCTGGGATTTTGCTCCGTGGTGAAAGGCTTGCCTCAAGCGCAAGGCCCTAAGTTCGATCCCCAGCACCAGTCAGTCAATAAGTTGTGGTCCCTGTGTTGTTTTTTGTTTATAGGATGTGGTTTCCCACAGTAAAAAGCTTACCAAAAAAAATAAGGAACAGCTGTCTGATATGATGATGATAAACAAGCAGAAGGGAGGTCTTAAGGCTTTGAGCAAGGAGAAGAGAGAGAAACTGGAAGCTTATCAGCACCTGTTTTATTTATTGCAGGTAAGTGGCTCCTGGACTTGGTACTATAAAGTTTAGTCAATTTACTTTTCCACAAGGGAACTTTACCCATAAATCTCTCTGGAAGTATTTTTGATTTTTGAGGGATATGTGAAGGGCTGTCTTACTTTCTTCACTTCTAATATTCTAATCCTTCAAGTTTAAAAAACTTGAATATTTTTTGCCAGCCTTTTATTAGCCAGAAATCACTTATCCCATGGTTTTCTTTCAGACCAATCCTACCTATCTGGCCAAGCTGATATTTCAGATGCCCCAGAACAAGTCCACCAAGTTCATGGACTCTGTAATCTTCACACTCTACAACTATGCCTCCAACCAGCGTGAGGAGTACCTGCTGCTGCGACTCTTTAAGACAGCGCTGCAGGAGGAAATCAAGTATGAACGACGGCTGCAGGGCAGGGCCTTCCCACCATGGGGCCTTCCCAGTTTCTGATTCAGATCCACCCCACTTTGGTGTTGTTAAAGGGTACTGGGGATTAAACCCAAGGCCTTCCCACTGAATTACGTCCCCAACACTTTTTTTTATTTTTTACTTTGAGACAGGGTCTTGCTGAGTTGTCCATACTGAGCTTGAACTTGCAGTCTTTCTGCTTCAGCCTCCCAAAGTGCTGAGATTCCAGGCGTGGGCCATCATGCCCAGCTCCATGCTGTTTCTTGATTCCAGTTAATTTTTGAGAAATACTTAAAGAAACTTTAACTTTTAAAATTACAACGTGAAGTGTTGCTGCTTCCTGGGATAAGGGAAGAATAAGAGATTCACTAATTAATTTCAAAAATACTCTCTAAAGGGCTAGGGATTCAGCTCAGTGGTAGAGCTTGCCTTGCAAGCACAAGGCCCTGAGATCAATCTCCAGCACCAAAAAAAAAAAGATTCTATAAAGGTACATTTTCAACAAATCTGGTCCAGATATGAAAGTTCCACTTGCAGGAGAGAGGACGTAACAGTGACTCCCATGATTGCAAGGGCAGCTGTGGGAGGCCCTGCCCTGTGAGTGTCAGGGACTGTTTCCAGAGACAGACTCCTGCTGTTTCCAGGAGACGGGATCTTTAGGTAGGAGGGATTTTAAGTTAATAGAGTCTGAGGTGGGTGTAAATTGAATTTGTATCTGGTGTTTTATAGGTCAAAGGTGGACCAGATTCAAGAGATTGTGACTGGAAATCCAACAGTCATCAAGATGGTTGTAAGTTTCAACCGAGGTGCCCGGGGCCAGAATGCCCTGAGACAGATCTTGGCCCCCGTGGTGAAGGAGATCATGGATGACAAATCGCTCAACATCAAGACAGACCCTGTGGATATTTATAAAGCTTGGGTTAATCAGATGGAGTCTCAGACGGGAGAGGCCAGGTAAGAGAACCATAGCACTTTCTTCTGTGTTTTTATTATTTTTTAGCTATATATTTAAATAGTTACCTTGATTTATAAAGTAATAATTTCTCAAATAGCTTTTCCTTAGAAAACTGTTCTTTAAATTGTTGCACTGGTAATAAATTCACTTATTTAACAAATAGTACTTATTACACGCTAGGCACTATGTTAGATACACATATAGTAAAACATACAGTAATGAATGGAACAGATTTGCTCCCTGCCATCTCTTCATAATTTATTAAGAGAGACAGCAAATGGACACTGGGCTTGTTGACACATGCCTGTAATCCCAGCACTTGGGAGGCTGAGGCAGGAGGATTGCCTGAAGCTTGAGGCCACCCTGGGCTACATAGTGAGTTTAAGGTCAACCTAAATGACCTGAATGACGTAGCAAGACCCTGTCTCCAAAAAGAGGGGGGGTGGTTGGGGATTTAGCTCAGTGGTAGAGCACTTGCCTAGCCAACATAAGGCCCTGAGTTTGATCCCCAGTACTGCCCCTGCCAAGAAAGCAAATGGGTGCATAAAAATAATGACAAATCAAGAAAAGTTGTGTGGAGTTTTATATGCAGTACTTAACAGAGTGCAGGAGGCAGCCAGAGTAGCCAGAGTGGTTACAGAAACCTGTTGGGTGAGGTCAGATTTCGCACAGCAAGACGGGCCAGCCTTGCCTCAGACTGGTGTTGGGCCTTAGTATCCAAAGACCTGGGGGTGATGGTCTAGGCCCTGCAGATGGATGTGTATTGAATGGGGAGGTCCTTAGAGGCTCAGATTACAGCAAAGAAAAAATTCTGTAGGGTGAAGGGTGAGCTGCCCTGGAGTATTGAGATTAAACTAAGGAATCTCTGTATTATAGGAGGTTACTATGCTGGGGCTGCAGTTTAACCACCACTACTGACGTGTCTAAAGCAAAAGTTCGTCAGTCAAACATGGGTAATGTTGGGAAGACAAAACTCAGAGAACCAAAATGTTAGTGGTTTTATTCAGCCTGGGTTTATTCAGCCTGAGTTTGGGGCAAGGGATAGCAGAGTGTGCAGCTCGGTGTCTGGTGGCTTTTCTTGCTGTAGAATGGGGTTTGATCATGCATGAAGCTCTCTGGAGCTTAGCTCTCTCCCCACCACTGCTGTTTAAAGTCATCAGGGACACTATTTCAGCTGACATTTTTTTCATAGCAAGACTTCCTCTGTGAAGGAAGCAGTGTACTGGCTCACATTCTGGGGCCGCCTTTTCATCTGCTGGTGTGTCGACCAGCATTAGATCACTCTCTGAACAACCCTGCTCTCCATTATTCTCCCTTCTGTGTACCTGGTACCACACAGCAGGGATATAGAAAGGCTTGTCCCCTGTTGGGAGTCATCCAGCATCTGATTTGGTTCTCAGTGCTCTGTACATCTTGACACCAGGACTCAGGTCATTGCTGAGTGTGATTAAATACGTTTGTGAAGTTTCTTCTCTTTCTTTATTTTTGGTTCTCTTTTCTTTCTCCCCTTCCTTCCTCTCTTTTCTCTTTTTCTGTAATACTACGGATTCAACCTGCTGCCTCACTCATACTGTCTCTGCTACAGAGTAACCTCCTCGGGCTTGTCTGGATCTTCTGCTTGTGACCCAGATCCCTAGATAACAGTCCCACAGGACTGGCTCAAGGCCACTAAGTTATTTCCTGTGATAGTCCATGAGTTCAGTCATTTTCCAGTTTTTTTGTTTTTGTCTTTTGAGACGGGGTCTCACTGTGTAGTTCAGGCTGGCCTGGAACTCACGATGTAGCCCAGGCTGGCCTCAAACTTGGAGTGATCCTCCTGCCTCAGCTTCCCCATTACAGGGATTACAAGTATGTGCCACCATGCCTGGCTGAGTCAGTCGTTTTCAAATCAATTGAGTTTGATTTGAAATTCGATCAAATTCGAAAAAAGTCCTGGCGATTTCAGGATGTTTTTCCTTGTGGGTGTCTGTAAGAATCTGGTGTCTCCTTTTATATTTTGTAAGGTGAAAATTGATGTTAATACTTGTTTGATGCCAGTCACTGCAAGGTGTGATGGTGTAGGACACTGTCCTGTACATGAGCATCACAGTCCTGGAGTTTTGCCCTTGTGTTTCCACCGCCCAGCCAACAGGCTAGGACCTTGTCACCGCTTGAGAGAAGGTCGCCTCTAAAATCTTAATAAGTTTAATATTCTTTTTTCTGACTATATCCACAGTTTTTAGTACTCTCATTCTCTTTGCTCATTACCGACCTTGTGCCTGGTAGGCAAGTTCTCTACCATGGAGCTACATCCCCATTTAAAAATACTGTATATATGTAAGATTATTATAAATTTTACTGATATAAAAGATACACCAGTAGCATATAACTTAAAAATAATAAAATGTACTGTGTTCTTAGCATTCCAGATAGTTTGTTTCTTGGAGAATGCTTTCGTGAGTTTTGTTGAATTCCCGTGTTTATAGCTCTGCCTTTGGATGTTGCCGAGCCACATCCTGTTGAGTGGAGTTGTGTTCCCCTTGACTTGTTTTTGGGGCCTCTGTAACAAATCAGCATGAAGTTGCTGGGGTTCCAACAACAGAAGTTTATTCTCTCACAGTTCTGTTGGCCTGAAGTCTGAAATCATCATCTCTGGGCTGAAGTCCAGGTGCCTGCAGGGCTGGGGTAGAAAAGCTGCCCCTTGCTTCTTCCAGCTTTTGGTGGCTCTTGGCCTCTTGGACCATGGCTGAGTGGCTGTAGCCTGTGCCTCCCTGGACACATCGTGCCACCTCTTCCGGGTGTGCCTCTTTCTTATTACGTCTTTCAGTTAAGAGTTAGCGTTCACCTGGGTAATCCAAATAAATCACTAGTACTTTTTTTGTGTGTGTGATACTAGGGATCAGACCCAGGGGCATGCTTCCAGCTGAGCTACATCTGCAGCCCTTTTTATTATTTTGAGACAGGGTCTCACCAGTTTGCACAGGAAGGATTTGAACTTGTAATACTGCTGACTGAGCCTCCCTCAGACCTGGGATTACAGGCCTGTGGCACAGTGCCCAGCCCCACTATTACTTTTTGGCCTCACTTCAAGTACCAGGATCTTGGCCCCTGCATTTCTTTTTGTCTTTCAGCTTGCTTTTGTCCTCCCCTCCTTTGTAGTCTTCTAGTCTTCACATGAGCCTGGTCTTCTGACTGACTTAGTGATCTTCTGACTTTCCTTGAGTGATCTCGTCAGTGTCTCTGGCTTTCCTTCCTGTATCTGTCTCTTCCCTCACCGATGTCCGCAGAACTACCCAGGCTGCTGACCACTGAGTCTCCTTCTTACCACCCAGAACTTCCGGGCCCCTGCCATGTCCTTGCTCGGGCTGTGGCTAGGACTCCTGCTGCTCTGATTCATTCCTCATACTAGGCCAGAGCGATCTTCCTCAGAATGCACAGCTCCTGACCTCTCAGGCTCCTCCTGGCTTCCGAGGCCTGATCCCTGGTAACTTTTCTGCTCTCATTTCTCCTCCTCTGTTCCCTCTCTTTGCATTTGACCTTGTTTCCTAGCAGGCTCTTCCTCTACCTTTTTCCTGATTTGAGTGTCACTCCCTTTGGGAGCCTTCATTGCTTTCTCCAGTCTGGGGAGCAGGCCCGTCCCTCCCAGCGGTCCTGTAGCTCTTCTGGTCCTTACAGCCTGGGGAGATCCAAACCAGGCCTCACTTGTGGGAAGCGAAGCAAGTGCTTTCCCACTCAGCTGCCCTCTAGTCCTCTGCTTGTATGCATATAGCAGGGGCTGCATGCCATAGCCGGCTGTTTGTTGTCGTTTCAACTCAGAAAAGTTCACCATCAGTGGCTTATAATTATCTGTGCATCTCTCCCACTGGGGTGTAAGGGACTAGAGAAAAGAGTCTTTTCTTTTTTATTTTTTATTGTTGTTTGTCAAAGTGCTAGGCTCATCATTCAGGCACCCGGATTGCAGCTGGAAACCCAGCCATACCACCTGTATCTCTGTGGAGCTTATGTTGCCTGACCGCTCTGGTCTGTCCATTTACAAGAGGCCCAGTCCCCGGCTCTGGCTGTCCCTGGCTGTCCCTGGCTGTCCCCGGCTGTCCCCAGCTGTCTGTCTAATATAGTTGGGGTTCTTTCTGCTTTCCCAGCAAACTGCCCTATGATGTGACCCCTGAGCAGGCTCTGGCTCACGAGGAGGTGAAGACTCGGCTGGACAGCTCCATCAGGAACATGAGGGCTGTGACGGACAAATTCCTTTCCGCCATCATCAGCTCTGTGGACAAAATCCCGTGAGTGCCAGCCTTGCTTGTCACAACGCCAGGTGGAGCTCTGCGATAGCCCTGGCTGCCCCCTCACCAAGTGTTGTCTGTCCCGCAGTTACGGGATGCGCTTCATTGCCAAGGTGCTGAAGGACTCCTTACATGAGAAGTTCCCAGATGCTGGTGAGGATGAGCTGCTGAAGGTAAGATCTGAGAACCAGAGATCCCTGCCCTTGGCACGCCCCCAAACCAGTTCTGACCACCGACTATCGATGCCTGTGCCCAGGTTCTGGCCTGGCTTATGGCTTGTGAGCTTTTGAAAGCTATTGGAAATAGTGAGCAATAGCTGTATTAGACAGTTCCCACTCAGTATGAACAGCATATGATGTACATCAAACAAGTAGAGAAAGATGAATTACTGTTTTTCCTGTCTTGAGTTAAATTTCTGAGTCCTATCTTTTCGCTGAGGAGTTGCTCCCTCTGCTGGTGGCCAGGTGACTAGCAGCAAGCATGATTGTTCTGCTAAGGCCCTTGCTGCTGGTGACTCTTTTCTTACTCAGCTGTGCTCCTTCCTTTTTTTTTTTTTAATCTGAACGCTTTTTTCTTCTCTCTCCTAGTCCTGTGCTTTCCTACAGTGAGGCCTCGATTCTAGACTTTCTGTTCAGGTGAATTAATTTTATTTTTTCTGAATGAAACTCTAGGGGAGGTGCTGTGACTGCCCTTGCGTTCATCTGTGGCAGAGATGTGTGCTGAGTGAATTTCATTTCAGAGGCATGAGCCTGGCCTCTCAAGTCTGTGGCCCACGGAGGGGTGGTTGGACAGATGGTCTTATGCTACAGGGCTTAGTGAGGGCCGCACTCTTGGTGTGAATGCCGCCTGTGTGAACGTACAGTGTGTGTGGGTGGCAGTGGCCTTGTTTTCGTGCCGTGTGAGCAAAAGATGCCCTAAGTTGTTTGATAACGCTGTAAATCTATCACTTGTACTTTCTGAATTTGTTCTTTAATTCCTGGTAGTGGTTTTCAGTTCTTTTCCCTCCCAACATCCAAGAGTTTTTCAGCCCTAGGCCTTCACAGTAGGCTTATGTGCCTGCATGCATGCATGTGTGTGTGTGTTATGTATCTTTTCCTCACAGGATCCATTTTCTTTGCTAGCAAAGTTGTGTGTGGCTTACTTGGTGGTGTGGCTTTTTACTATTCAGCCTTCTGCTCCATCTGTCCCCAGATCATCGGTAACCTGCTCTATTACCGGTACATGAATCCAGCCATCGTTGCCCCTGATGCCTTTGACATCATAGACCTGTCGGCTGGCGGCCAGCTGACCACAGACCAGCGCCGGAATCTGGGCTCCATCGCAAAAATGCTGCAGCATGCTGCTTCCAACAAGATGTTTCTGGGAGATAATGCCCACCTCAGCATCATTAACGAGTACCTTTCCCAGTCCTACCAGAAATTCAGGTAAGGAGGAAGATGCTACCCGCCGGGCTTTCCCTGGGCGGCCACAGCACAGGACACATCTCTGGATGTGCTCAGGGCTCCAGAAGATGATGCATTTAGTTTTTGTTTTTGGTAGGGGTTTTTGGGGGGGGATAATTTTTTTAAAATTTTTTTATTGGTGCGTATTTCTAGTACATAATGATTACATTCATCATGGGGAATTAGTACCCGTACATGACATTTCTTAGTTTTGTTTGTTTGGTTTTTTCTTAATCTTCTTCCTCCTTGTCCCAGCTATGCATTTGTTTTGTTGTTTTTGTTGTTGTTGCCAGGGATCAAACTCAAGGCATTGCACATGCTGGGCAAGTACTCTACTGAGCTAAATCCCCAGCTCCTGTTGTTTTTGAGGCAGAGTCCCACTATGTAGCCCAGGTTGACCTCAGACTCTGATCCTCCTGCCTCAGCCTCCCAAGCACTGGAATTGCAGGCATGCAACCTCCAGGCCCAACCTGATATATAAGATAGGCAACACTTAATGGGAAAACAGTAGCTCTGCATTAGGCCCCTGTTACTTTGTAACCAGAGAAGAATTAGAGAGAAAATAATTTTTATATCCATAAATTTAATTTTAAATTGAACACCTCAGAACACTCTCAGAGGTAAATGGCACGGGCATAGAGAACTATTTTAAACTGTGGTTGAGCAGTTCTTGTGGGTACAACTAAAGCTGGATGGAGAAGTCTTTAGAGCCAGTATCCCAGGCTATCAAACAGCAGAACCTTCGCTATCAGTTCTCCTCCCGGCTTGTTGGACCTTGGTGCTCGCCCTGCTCCTTGGCTCACATCACTTCTGGGGGCTGCTTCCTGTGCTTGCTTTCAGACGGTTTTTCCAAACTGCTTGTGACGTTCCAGAGCTTCAGGATAAATTTAATGTGGATGAGTATTCGGATTTAGTAACCCTCACCAAACCAGTTATCTACATTTCCATTGGTGAAATCATTAACACCCACACCGTAAGTATTTTCTGTAATTACTTAATTTCACTGCCCGGTCATTAATTACCTTCCTTGGCCACTGCCTACTGTCTCTAGCAGCCAGGAGTCTCACCTTTCTGTGATTTTAATGACACCGAATCTTCTTGTCCTTCTTCTTTTGCTAATTAATATTATTTTGTTGCATTGTTTTGTTTTTGCAATACTGGTCGTTGAACCTCAGAGCCTCCTGTGTACTAGGCAAGTGGAGTGCTCTTCCATCAAATTATACCTCCAGCCCTGTTTGTTATTCTTCCACCTACTACTGAGTTTTTGCAAACTGCTCCTGGGCCACCCATACCAGCACCATGCCTGCCGACAATTGTGGTGCAGTTGCCGGGGCTCCGCACAGCTGCGCTGATTCCGAGTGCTGGGTGAGCGCTCATCGAGAGGCTTGATAAGTGCCAGCACTCCATATACTCCAGCATAACCTGGAGTACTAGCATCTCCCTCTCTGTAGCCGTGGAATAGATTCTTCTGTGGGAGCTCCCTGTTTGTACAGATTTTTCAAACAATTAACTTCCCTCTGGGACACTGCAAAACAAGAAGTGAGTACCTATGTGGGTGAAATTTCAGGTTCTGTCATGGCTATGGATGTTGCCTGGAATAATGGTGCCTGAAGGCTTTGTTAGTACCACCAAGATAATGACATATCAAGCTGGCCTGCTTTTCTCTGAATTAAAATATGCTGTGCACTGGCTGAGTTTGAACCCCAGTGCTGCAGAAAATAAACACAAAGCAAGAAATACACAAAACCACCAGTAACAACCAAAGAGGATGTCGTACACTGGAAATACTAGGGAGAGCCTGTGTGGAACTGGCTGGAACTGGCGGTGGGGTAGGCGGGAGCACAGGGCCGTCTGTACCCCCGTGGCACGCAGCTCAGAGAGCCAGCCACTTCTCTGTGCAGGCCAGCGAGGAGCCTGCTAATCCGTGTGCTCTTCTGGGTTGGTCTGCAGAGGGCTGTTGTGACCAGAGGGCTCTGTGCTCAGCCTCTTTGGTGCAGCTCGCTGCAGTCAGGCGGTGTGGGTGGGATGGAGACAGCGTGTGAGGGCAGTGACCTCGGGGTCTTTACAGCTCCTGTTAGACCACCAGGATGCCATTGCTCCAGAGCACAACGACCCAATCCACGAGCTGCTGGACGACCTGGGAGAGGTGCCCACCATTGAGTCCCTCATTGGTAATGATCTGACTCAGCCATCGGGCGGGGGTGGGGGGTGCTGCTGACAACAGTGTTGTGACCATCACCTCTGTTTTTGTACTGTGTTGAATTTGGGATGTACACCAGGAAACAGGACAAACATGGTCTCTTAGGAGGAGGAGCTAAAACACAATTGGAGAGTATTTTAGAGAGAAAAATATAAATAATCTTACAATTAGAAATTTTAAGTCCTATAAAGGAAAAAATATTTTGAGAAAGAATTGTGATATTATAGTTTTCAAATGGTTTGTCACACATTAATGAAATTGTCTTTTGGATCCTTTGCCTTTATCATTTGACATATTTTATTTCTTGGTAAAAGATGTTCTTGCCACATGTATGTTTCTTTTTCTTTTCTTCTTCTTCTTTTTTTTTTTTTTTTTTTTTTAATATGGGTGTCACTATGTAGTTCAGGCTGTCCTTTAACTCACTCTGTAGTCCACTCTGGCCTCAAACTCACAGCAGTCCGGCTTCAGCCTCCCAGGTGCTGGGGTTACAGGTGTGCACCATCACACCCAGCTGATTTTTCAAGTATCATTTTAGATTTGCATTATATTCTATTTGTATTATTTTCCTCCCTGTGTTGCCTCCTCTTACAATATTGCCTCTTTCTACCCTCCCACCCTTTAGGGGAAAGCTCCGGCAGTTTAAATGACCCAAACAAGGAGACACTGGCCAAGACAGAGGTGTCTCTCACGTTGACCAACAAGTTTGATGTTCCTGGAGATGAGAATGCGGAGATGGATGCCCGGACCATCTTACTGAAGTGAGTGTTACAATAGAAGGATGCAGTGGTATGATCCAAAGATGCCCAGCCTGTAGGGATTGTTCCTGGGTGGTCATCCTGGCCTCTCGGACCCTTAATAACTCTGGTTGCCTCACAGACTGTACCTGGAAATCTACTTTATTTTGTTAAAATGCTAAAGCAAAGTTGGAAATCCTAACCCTGGTACCTACTCTGTTGTATAAATGAGCCCAAAGTCAAGTACCTGGTGTCAGCAGCTGCCCATGGGGCCTCTGGGAAACCCTGTCTGTGCTGCCACTCAGGGCCACTGAAAGGAAGGCGCATGTGCAGCAGTGTGTGAGCGCTTCGCTTTCCATGTCATTTCAGCACAAAACGATTAATTGTGGATGTCATCCGCTTCCAGCCAGGGGAGACCCTGACTGAAATCCTGGAAACTCCAGCCACCAGTGAACAGGTAGAGTTTCAACTGTAACTTGCTCTTTAGGACTTGGATAGGCACAGGCCTGGGTTGGAGGAGGGAGACAACAGTGAAAAAGAGGTTGTAGCCTGGGGTGAGTGTGGACTTAACGTGAGGGCGGAGATGGGTGGGGCTTGTCAGAGCAAGTTGCTTCCTGAATCCACAAGATGCTTTTAGAGCCTGAGGCTCACTGGTACTTACAGAGAGACTCACAGACAGAGAGGAGGAGGAGGAGGAAAGAATGAGGATGAATATGGATTTAACCAGGGAAGATTCAATGAGTATGTCTAGCAGTTTACTGAATATTTGATAGCTGGAGTTATATTAAACATCTTGGTATATAGAAGAAAAGTATGAAATGTGACTCTTGAACTTATGGCCTCAAGATCCTGTTGGGGAAACGTGACACATATACCAGAAACAAGGATCCAATTGTTTAAAGTTAACTGTGATGAAGATCATCAGAATGACAGATGCTTCAGGAGAGGCCAGTGAGCAGTATTGCATGAGGAAGGTTTCCTGGAAGAGAGGGGCCTGAGCCACTCTTCCGAGCTGGATGCCATGGGAATAGAGGCGCACAGTGGACCACTTGGAGAAGAAGAGTGGGCACTCGGGAGTAGTGAGAAGGAGAACACAGACCTCAGCATTCAGAATGCAAAAGCTAAACAGGAATTTGGCCCCGCAGCGATAAGGATACAGACCTTTTGTAAGCCCTGGGGCCATCTAATTTTGATTAATTGGTGCGTGTTGTCAGAGCTGGTGGCTGAGTCATCTACATGTCCGATAAAGTCCCAGGGGCAAAGGGTGGGAGGAGGGAAGGTGTGGCAGTGGCCGGGGTTGGTGACCACAGGTTTAGGACTCCATTTTCACTTGTCAGATGAGAGAGTTAGCTGAGCCATTGGTTTTCAAGTTTTAAGCATGGGAATCTGCTTTATGAAGTGGCAGCTTACATAGAAACTTAGAATATAAAACAGGGAAAACTGGAGCTGCTCTGATAGCTCCAAGTTGGGTGCCTGGACAGCAGCCCTCTAGGACTCCATGGTGCCTATGGGAACCCCTAAGGCTGCACAGAGAACTTTTGAAAATTGCTGTTATAAATGAATTCTCATCTTTTGGGTGCTGTGACTGATGTGTGAGGAACAAGAGGTGTGTTAGTAGCTAATGTCCTTACCCTAGAGGAGGTTCAAAGTAGGAAGGGAGGAACAAGTCTTTATTGAGTGCCTCCATCTTTCATTTACTCCTTGCACTGTCCCTATTAGGTGAGTCTTTTCATGCCCATTTTACAGGTGAGGATATCAGAAAGGTTGAATAGCTTGCCTCAGATCATGGGCTCATAGTTGAAGAACCAGACTTGGGTCCAGTTCTGTGTGACTTCAGAGCTTGTGCTCTGCGCCATGTGATGCAGAGTCATTTTGAAACGAGAAGAAAGGGGAATATTGGGCAAGGAAACCATCCTGGTTTGGGAGGAAGTAGGAGTTCGAGGTGCAGGCCATTGCAAAGCTAGCGTCCCATTATCAGCAGTTCAGAATACACCCTGGACATTTCGGCACAAAGCTTTAGGGTCTGTCAGCATCAGGGTGATCCCTGGAGACCTGAGAGTAAACAAGGAGACAGCCACATCACTATGAAGCACCAGAGCCACGCTTGGAGCAAGAGGGGAAGGCAGAGCAGGGCTCAGGCAGGGACAGCAGTCGGAGATGAGCAGTTAGGTGCCGAGGTCAGGTTGCAAGGTGGAAGAAAGTGCTCAAAGAAAGGAGGACTGGTGCAGACCAGACGTTGGGCGAGGGCATAAGGGGCAATGGAATGGCAACAAGGAGAGGGCAGAACTGGGAGGGTTTGTGGCATGTCGGAAAACAGGAACAGCCAGTAGGATTCAGCCCAGATGAGGTGGCAGAGTGGTGGAGGTTTAGTGAGTGCTTGCATTGTGTTGGGGTAGTCAGTTAATGACACTGACAGAGCCATGCTTTGATAAAATGTGGTACCCTCTGTACCCCAAAATGCGGAAAAAATAAAGGATTCTATAGCCAGCAGAGTGCCTGGAGCCCGGGAGCCCCTAAGGCAGTGGTGGTTTCCTGGAGGTCCTCTTCTGGGTGGAAGGTCCGCCCCTCTTCTTGCAGTTTCTCTCTGTGATCTGCTGGGAGAGCAGCATCCATTCCCCGTTTTCAGAGTCCGTGCACAGCCATGCTGTGTGCAGCAGAGCTGAGGGCAAGTGTGGTGGACTCGCAGACACTTGTCACTCTCATCTGTAGGAGGCCGAACATCAGCGGGCCATGCAGAGACGTGCCATCCGTGACGCCAAAACTCCTGAGAAGATGAAGAAGTCCACATCCGTGAAGGAGGACAACAACCTTACCCTCCAGGAGAAGAAGGGGAAGATCCAGACAGGCTTAAAGAAGCTAACGGAGCTTGGGACTGTAGACCCAAAGAACAGATACCAGGAACTGATCAACGACATTGCTAGGGTATTGCCTTTGGGGGCGGGGAAGGCCTGGCCTTGTTTAAAGCCCTTGCAGAAGCTCAGAGAGAGACAGGCAGCCGCTCAGACCACGCAGTGTGGCTTCAGTTCCTGGGCAGGTTAGCGCCCTCCCCTCTGAGAAGCTGTTCCTGACTCTTTCCTGTTGTAAATTAGCTAATTCCATGGCCTGAATGTATAGGGAAAAGACCCTACCTAGCACTTCTTGGTCTGTTTTGTCTTTGGCCACAAAGAATTCTTCATTGCCAAGCATGGTTGGCTTCACACCTGTAATCCCAGCTGCTCAGGAGGATTGAGGTGGAAAGATCCCCAGTTTGAGGCTGCCACTTCATAAGAACCTGGGCAATTTAGAAGGACTGTCCAAAAATAAATACAGAGGTCTGGAAGCTGGGCGTGGTGGCACACTCCTGTGATCCCAGCACTTGGGAGGGTGAGACAGGAGGATTGTTTGAAGCCAGTGTGAGCTACGTAGCAAGTTCAGGACCAGCCTGAACTACACAGATCATCTTAAGGGAAATAGGGAGGGGGGTCTTCAGATCTTTTTCATACTTACTATGAAATGCAAAGCTGATCATCAGATCCTTGATTTGCATGAATCATTCCAAGTGAGGGGCTCCAGTGTGACTGAGGATTTTAGGCCTTCTGTTACTACATTAATGTCGTGCACACCAAGAATTTGGTAATTCATGTATTACAATTCTTTTTTTCCCTCCCCGCCAACTAATTTAAGAATTCTAAGCCTGCTTTGCAATTGAAGTCTGAAAGTAGCCTGTTTCCCCATTGACAGAAGATACAAATGAAGTGAGATCTAATTTGTGAGCCCAGACTGCTTCCTCTTAAGGATGTGTGGTTGTAGACCAGACATGGCACATGCCTTTAATCTTAGCACTTGGGAGGTTGAGGCAGGAGGATCACCACGAGTTCAGGGCCAGCTTGCGCTACATAGCGAGTTCAACACTAGCCTGAACTACCCAGGGGGACCTCATCTCAAAAAAAAAAAAAGGATATGTGGCCATGTTCAAGGCAGCATTAAGCATTGCTGGGTTCTAGTGTTAAATAAACCATGACAATTAAAGAAGCACACAGCACCTATCATTATTTTCTTTAATAAACACAGGATATCCGGAATCAGCGGAGATATCGACAGAGGAGAAAAGCTGAGCTGGTGAAATTGCAGCAGACCTTTGCTGCCCTGAACTCTAAGGCCACCTTCTACGGAGAGCAGGTGGATTACTATAAAAGCTACATCAAAACCTGCTTGGATAACTTAGCCAGCAAGGGCAAGTGAGTATCTCTTTCTGTCAATCGAGAGAAAGAATTAGGATGGAGGAAAGAAGTAGAAGCAACTGAAGTGAATTGAAAATTTTCACCTAAAACACTTTTGATCTCTTTGTTGCATTGGCTCTCTGTTTTGCTTCTAATCATTGACATAATTGCCAGGTTCCACTTGTTAGTACACGGTGTAAATCAGGTCTGTGGTCTTTCTAGGTGTCCCCTGTTCTCAGATAGCTTCTTGGCTGTAGAAATTAAAGAATCATGGAAGGAGATCATCTTGAGGTCCTAAAAGCTAGCTGTGCTTCGAACACACCTAAGGATGTTACTGGAGTGGAGCTCCCTGGCCCTGAGGGAAGTCTGCTGCAGGCTTCTGGGCCCTGGTTGCAGACACCAGCGGGCCACTTAGAGGGAGGGGACTGGGACCCCAGTGGTGAGGTGACAAGTGCAGGTACTGTGTGGAGATTAGTTTAGTTTTCACTCCTAACACCTTGTAAGAATTGTCAAACATCAGAAAAGTCGAAGCCTGGGGCAGTGGTGCACACCTGTAAGCCTAGCACTCAAGGAGGCTGAGGCAGGAGCATTCCAAGTCCAGTTCCACCTGGCAATTTAGCAAGACCCTGCTCACAAAACATAAAACAAACAGACCGGGGATGTAGCTCAGTGGAGCACTACTGGGTTTAAAAAAACTTGAATGAATGGCGCAGTGAACATTCACCTACCTTCATCCGGACCCACCAGTTTTATGGCTTTGCTGCCTCTACTTCCCCTCTGCAGCTCTCACGCACTCTCTCTCTCCCTCCCTGGAAGACACCCTGGAATGAGGTGGGGCTGACGCTGAGGAACAGAGCCAGTCACTTTGTCCTACTGTGGCCCTGGCTCCCAGGTGCCTCCAACATGTCCCATCCTTCTCTGCACTCTTCTTGACTTCTGGCCCAAGATGTTTCAGGTTCAGCATGCAGTTGACCCTCCCGGGACCTGTAATGAACTACTTCTCTGAGCACTCTGGATGCATTTAATAAGGAACGGTATTCAGAAACCAAGATACAGCAACAAGCTGCACTTGTTGCCAGGGTCCTTTTTGGTTTTAGGCCTTCTCAGATGGGATAGCTCGGACCTCATTTCTTCTTATTGGCTGCATAGTATTCCATTGTGTAGACAGATAAAAAAACGATATAAAAATCAGCTCTCCGTTTGATGAACATGTTTCCAGTCATTATAAAAAATTCTGCGACAACTTCTTGTACATTTGCAAATTTGCGTTTATTTTGAAAGTAAACTCCTAGAAGTTGCATTGTTGGGTCACAAGTTTTATGCAACTGTAATTTTGATATCTTCAGTCACCTTCTGTGAGGGTTACTCCCATTTACCCTCCTGCCAGCATTCCTGCCCCATTTATTGAAACCCTCCCCTCGGGTGTTCCAGATCCCCAGATTTCATTCATTTCTGTTGTTCTCTCAATGAGCGTTCTTACCACCTTATCATTCCATGCCTGGGTTATCCCAATAGCCTCCCAACATCTTTCTCGTTTTGCTGACTTCCGTTCCTCAGCGGGAGGTGTGGGGATGTGTGAGGAGCACTCAGCAGGAGAGGGGGAGGAGAGCGCAGGCTGATTGAGACTCTTAGGACGTCTGGATTTGAAGATGCTGCTTCCATCCAGGGCAGGCGGCAGGGACTCCAGGGGCTAGCGCCCTCGTGAGGCTGGCCCCGAGGCTCGAGGCTCGGGGCTTCGGAAATGTACCCGAGTTTGCCCGTTGGTAAACATTGACTCTCCTGATGCCAGCATTTGTTTGCTGTTTTAGAATTGATATGAGTTTTCTGACCTCATAGACAACCCAGGCTCATAGCAGACAGTTACTCATAGAAAGTGGCATGGTGTGGTCTCTTATAGGGTCTCCAAAAAACCTCGGGAAATGAAAGGAAAGAAAAGCAAGAAGATTTCCCTGAAATACACGGCAGCAAGACTGCATGAGAAAGGAGTGCTGCTGGAAATCGAGGACCTGCAGGCCAATCAGTGAGTACTCCTTGATCATTTGGCTTCTTCAGGTGACTTTTTAACCTTGCAGTGATCGCATCTCTCTCTTCTTTCCTCTTTCCTGCTAGCCAGTCTGTATTTTGTGTAACTCATATGTACATTTATGCACAGAACCAGGCCTGTACACAGTTAATTTATCTGTCAGAAGCAAGAACATATTTTGTTTGTGGGCATTTGTGTCATTTCCTGTTTGTGGAATATGTTCACCCCGTTTGCCTACATCCCATTTTAACTTTTCTTTTTTAAAGCAGGAGGCCATTCTTTTCTATTTCTTAGAAGTCTGAACCCAGAAGAAATAAGAGCACCGAGAAGCAGCATTTATCGTGTTGCACACGGCCGGGAGACAGGGACTTGCCCTCACTCTGCTTTGCCCAGGGCCTCTGGGTCTGGCAGGCCTCCTCAGGTCCTGGCTCGGCAGGGTTTGCAAGTGTTTATTGGGCATCCACTTGGGTTTCCTGTAACTTCAGGCAGCTGACCTTTGTGTCTTGTGTTTGTTTAAAAAGAAATTTTTCGGGGGGGAGGCTGCAGCTCAGTGGTTTAAGACCTGGGTTTAATCCCCAGCACCCCAAAGAAAGGAGAAGCACAGTCCTTTTTTTGATCCTAAAATATGTATTTTTTATTGAACTTTGAAAATACGGTGAAATATAAAGGAAAAGAAAAAGCACTTGTAATCCTATATAAGTCAGAGATAACCCCTGAAATCATTTAAGTATTTTTTTCTGCTGTGACCCTGTTCGCATAAAAATGATGTATCTGCCCACCTACCCACTTAATCTACCACTTATTCTTAATAGAAATTAGGATGATATTTTTAATGTCACATGTCCAGCATTTTTTCTCATAATATTGTGAGCATTTTTCATATTTTTTAAAGCATTCTTTCTAATGGATGTGTAATAGTCCCCATTTTAACCTATTGTGGAATACAAATTGATTTTGCTTTTTATATTATACTTATTGTAATAATAAGTAATTATTATGATGATCACTTAAGAAAGGTGTTTTTGGGCTGGGGATTTAGCTCAGTGATTAGAGTGCTTGCCTTGCAAGCACAAGAGCCTGAGTTCGATCCCCGGCACCACCAAAAAAAAAAAAAAAAAAAAAAGAAAGGTGTTTTTCTGTGCGAATCTTTGACAGTACTTTTTTTCTTTTTCTTTGATCCTTCTTTTGCCTTTGTTTTTGAGGTAGACTCTGGCTATGTTGCCCAGGCTGGCCTCAAACTCCTGGGTCAGGCAGCCCCCTAAATAGCTGGGATTATATGTCCATGCACCACTTCTGGCATGATTATCTTTCCCCCAAGAGTAGATACCTCCAGAAACTGACTCTCTGTTCAAAAAGAATAATTCTTTTTTTTTTTTTTTTAATTTTCATTTATCTTTTCTCTTTTTTTTTTAATTTTTACCAAGAACATGTATTGGTACATTGTATACATAATGATCATAATCAACATGGTTATTTTGTACCTGTACATGATACATCTTGGCTTTCCCCCCTCTTCCCCTCCCCTCCCTTCCATTCACCCACCCCGCTCTATTTGCAACAAGTTTATTTACACTTTTCCATTTTTTTCCCTTTCATCTTACTTTTGTTTTAACCTTCTTCTTTATCCCCCTTTTCCCTGTCTAGTTCTCCTCTCTTTTGAATACTATCTCTTTTTTTCAAAAAGAATAATTCTTTTATTATAAAAATACATAAGATTTTCTATCTTAGTCATTCTAAAGGATACCCACAGGTTCAGTGTATTCGTGGTGCTGTGCAGCAGATTCCCGGAAGTTATCCAGAACTCCGTACCCATTAAGTAGCAGCTCTCTCCTCCACTCTCCTGCCAGCTCTGGCAGCCTCCATTTTTCTGTCTCAGAGCTTAACTTCTTTATTGACCTCATCTACGTGGAATCACACACTGTTTGTCTTTTGTGACTGGCTTATTACACTTAGCATAATGTCCTCATGGTTCGTCCATATGACAGGATTTCCTTCATTTTTAAGGCTGACTAATATTCCATTGTATGTACCACATTTTGTTTACCCGTTCATCCGCTGATGGACGCATGTGTGGTTCCCGCCTCTGGCCATTGTGAGCAGTGCTGTAGCCAGCATGGGTGCGCAGACTGCTCCTTCAGGCCTGCTTACAGCTCTTGCCATCCCCACAGGCCAGGAAGTGGGATTGCTGGATTGCGTGGCAGTTCTAGTTTTAAGTTTTTGAACTTAATACTGTTTTCCAAAATTGTTGGAAAAATGTTAAAGTTTTACATGTACTGGCAAAATATTTGTCACCAATTATCTTACTACTTCTTGCCTTCATTGAATAAGATATTTTTGTTTTTTAATAGTTGAAAAAAAAATCCCTTTCCATACATGGTGGTGCACGCTGTAATCCCAGCACTCATGAGGGTGAGGCAGGAGGATTGCCACGGGTTCAAGGCCGCCTGGGCTACATTGGAGATCAAGGCCATCCTGAACTACATAGTGAGATGTCATCTCAAAAAAGAAAAAAGAGAAATCCCTTTGAAATTTGCATTTCTTAGATTTCTGGTTGAGATGTTTAGTTTTTTAAGTGTGGATTATTATTTATGTTTTCTCTTGTCAGTTTTTCAACCGGGATCTTAGTCTTTTTGTTTGTTGCAGATTCTTTTGGTTAAGCATTTCCTGCTCTTTTTCAGGTCTGTCTGACACGTCATCTCTCCTCTTCTCTGGCATTAGTTTCCGTTGCTGTTGACATGCCTATTTCATTTACCTCCCTTCTTTCTCCTTTGCTACTGTGGGCTTAGAAACCACATAACCAGCCAAATCTACTAAAAATCCCATGCAACAACGCCCGCCACGAGGTGACTTGGGAGGTGGTGCAGTGGCGTGAGGCCCATTGCAGGGTCCAGGTTCCCTCTGCACGTTCACGCTTCTGTGTTCATGGAAGCAATTCACTTCCATGCTTGAGGATTGCAAATCTGGGGTGTACAATGTTTGCCTGAGGGGCAGCGTAACATGTGAAACCTCCTGGCACTTGGCATGTTGAGTAATCCAGTCACAGCAACTCCTCTGGTGGGATTCGGTACCTCTGCAGAAACTACTGTGTCCAGTGTCCTTGCTGCCTTCAGTTTCCATGCGTTTCCGAGCACACACATGCTCTGCGGCACCCCTTCCTGCCCCTGCCCTCCCTTCCTTCCTATCTGTGAGTTTCAGCAGGAGCCACACGGAGCTTTCTGCATCCTCACATGCCAGGCAGCAGAGTATAAGTGCTGGGGGACAAGTTGACGCACGCATGCACACCTGCTCCCAGCACCAAGGGTCTTGAGCTGTAGCCCCTCTGAGCCCTGCTCCCCTGTGAAGACTCATCCACCCCTTCCCATGACATGGCCTTGTTAATGAGAGCATAAAGAGCATGCCTGTGTGATGTTGTGTTTCAACAGGTTTAAAAATGTTATCTTTGAGATCGGCCCAACAGAAGAAGTTGGAGACTTTGAA
Source organism: Hystrix cristata (assembly GCA_004026905.1). NCBI lineage: Eukaryota > Metazoa > Chordata > Mammalia > Rodentia > Hystricidae > Hystrix > Hystrix cristata. The sequence goes on from PVJO010002596.1 coordinate 130,028, forward strand.
GTGAAAGCCAAATTCATGGGAGTTCAGATGGAGACCTTTATGTTACATTATCAGGTGGGTGCACACTGGGGAGAGCCAGGAGCACTCTGGGGGAGGCGCCTGGTTCTCCTCAGTCAAAGTGGGGAGACTCAGGGAAGCCATCTGCACAGCAGGCTCAGCCCCGCTCCGCCAGGGTGGCCAGGTGTCTGATTTGGCCTGTGTGCCCTGAACAGAGCTGATACCTTGACTGAGGGGTTAGGACAGGTGTCAGCAAACTAGAACTGTCGTAAGCCTCCAGTAGCTTGAGATCTCTTTTTCTCACGTTAATTTAATATACCTAAAAGTTTTAATATATTTCTGACAAGGTGGGTGTAAATTGCATTCTATTTTAAATTTAAAAAAGAACTCTCAAGTGGATGTGGGGTGCTCGCTTCGGCAGCACATATACTAAAATTGGAACGATACAGAGAAGATTAGCATGGCCCCTGCCCAAGGATGACACGCAAATTCAAATTCGTGAAGCGTTCCATATTTTTTAAGGACAAAGGGGTAGAATAGATATTATGTTTAAAAAAAAAGAGAGCGATAGTATTCAAAAGAGAAGAGAACTAGATAGGGAAAGGGGGGGATAAAGAAGAAGGTTAAAAGAAAAGTAAGATGAAAGGGGAAAAAATGGAAAAATGTAACTACACTTGTTGCAAATAGGGAGGGGTGGGTGAATGGAAGGGAGGGGAGGAGAATGGGGGAAGGGGGGGAACCAAGATGTATCATGTACAGGTAAAAAATAACCATGTTGATTATGATCATTATGTATACAATGTACCAATACATGTTCTTGGTAGACGAAAAAAAAAAAATAAAGTGGATGTGGGGGCAAGCCCCTGTAATCCCAGCATTCCAGAAGGCTGAGGCAGGAGGGCCAAAAGTACAAACCCAAACTAGGCAACTCAGGGACTTAGCCAGACACAGTCTCAAAAAGTGAAAAAGGGCTGGGGATGTTAGCTCATTGCAAAGGTCCTACCAGGGGAGAGGCACTCAGCCATTCTGTCACAAAATTATCCCTGATGTTTTTTTTTTTAATACCTCAGTTTTGGGGTTGGGGGTTTAGCTCAAGTGGTGGAGTGTTTGCCTCGCAAGCACAAGGCCCTGAGTTCGATACCCAGCACCAAAAAAAAAAAACCCATAAATTTTGCACATTAAAGAATAGCAGCACACTGAGAGGATTCCTAAGGAAATGTATAGATTCTTGAGCTTTGTGCATGTGATCATTTATAGGCCACACACACACACACTTCCCCATGCACCTTAGGTGAGCACTGTACCGTGGAGCCACACCCTGGCTCTCCATGCCATTCCCTTGCCTTCCTTGCTCAGCCTCACACTGCTGTGCTCGGACAGGTGAGGCAGGTGCCTTTCAGTGAACGTGCATGGCTTCGCTACTTCCTCAGTGCTGGGACAAAGTACCCGACACCCAAAAAGGAGGAGAGGTTAAGGAGGAGAGGTTTATTGTGGCTCACAGTTTGTAGAGGTTCCAGTCCACGGTTGGCTGGCTCAATGCAGGGCGGCGCAGCAGAGGAGTAAGAGCATGGCAGGCAGGAAGCAGAGAGGGATCAAAGGAGGAGGAGGAAGGTAGACCCTTCCAGGGCACCCCCACAGTGACCGGCCTCTTCCCACCAGGCTTCGCCTCCCAGCGTCACACCCAGCTATCACCCCATCGGTGGACCAATCCAGTGATGAGTATCATGCCCGTGGTCCAGTCACCTCCCCAAAGCCCCACCTTTGAGCACGTGAGGCTTTGGGGGGCATCTAGATATAAACTGTAGCAGTGCATTTGGACATTTTTTCCCCCTTTTGTACTGGAGATTGAACCCAGGGCCTTTGCACTGAGTTACATTCCCAGCCCTTCCCTTTTTGTTTTGAGACAGCGTCTCACTAAATTGCTAAATTGACCAGGCAGGGCTCAAATTTGTGATCATCCCGCCTCACCCACCAAGAGTGCTGGGATTATTAAGCATGTGCCACCACACCCCGATGCATTTGGTTTTTGTGCATGACGCTCCTCCTTCAGTGCCCTTCCTCCCTTTCCGCCCCCCTTAGTCCTCTGTCAGATAGTGAGGCCGAGCCGGTGTGTTCCCACCCTGTGCCTCCCTGGCCGAGCCACAGTCACCCATCTCCCCGCTGGTGCAGCAGCCAGAGAGACATCCTCTGTTTACAGTACGCCTTGACTCATTTCCCTCCCAGCCCCAAAGCTGTGAACTCCTCAAGCAGATGCAGGTTGTCTTAGTCATCCTTAACTTCCTTCTCGGACAGCAGTGTACTCTCAGAACATCCTGGCTGCACAGTGTGAAATGGTTTGCGGTGCACGTGCCGCCTGAGTGCTCCTGCGGAGACCACTCTCCCAGCCACGCTGCCTAAGGCAGCTTCTCCCCTGCGCCCTGCCTCGTCCCCGCCCTCTGGAGCTGCTGGTTTCCCAGAAGATGACTGGCTCCACCTTTGGGGGTCCCTTCAGACTCTTTGCCCCTTGCTTTCTCTTTGGCACCCAGGCGGGTTAGAGTGGAGAGGTCACGGCAGCTCCTCACCTTACTCCGCACAGTGGAGGGCGGTGGGAAGTGGCAGCTCGGAGTCAGTCTAGACTCGCAGTTCTCATTTCCCGTCTCCAAGCCCCAGGAGAGGCGCTCCTCTCAGTCGGGGTGATTCTACTTCGTGGGATCGCTGTGAGAACTTAAAAAGACCCTCTGTGCTGTACACACAGTGCTCAGCGTGGGGTAGGTTCCCAATGAGCGTTTAGCCCTCTCGTCTTTCTTCGCCTTCAGAAGAGAAAAGCTTGCTCTTGTGAAGGAACGTAGTAGAGAAGTTTGAGGTAGAGTGCAGGGTTAGCAAGAGGCCCTGGGCTCAGTTTGAGTACCACCAAAAAACAATTCAAATAGGTATTATCGAAACATTCCTAGCCTTGTCTCCTTTTTTTATTTTTTTTTGGTACCGGGGATCCAACTTGGCCTTATGCTTGCTAGGCAGGTGCTCTAACCTCTGAGCTGAATCCCCAGCCCTAGCCTTGTCTTTTCTTTCTTGTCTTGGTTTTCGAGACAGGGTCTCACTATGTATTCCAAGGATTACAGGTGTGCATCACCATGCCCAGCATCATTTTTCAGTGATTAGTGTATTTCATCATGAACTGAGGTGAGCCTGTAATCTCAACTACTCAGGAGGCCAAGGTAGGAGGATCACAAGTTTGAGACCAGGCTGGGCAAGAGACCCTGTCTGAAAATTTTTAATTTTTAAAAAACTTGAAATGCATCTACTTTTTCCAGATTTATTAAAACTGGTAAAATGTTACTAACTTTGAAATAAAAGGTTGGGGTTTTGTTTGTTTTTTTGTGTTACTGAGGATGGAGTGCAGGGCCTGGTGCACACTCAGGCAAGTGCTGTAGCACTGAGCTACCCACCCCAGCCCCTGAAATAAAAAGACTTAGATGTATGTGTGTGTGGTAACATGCTTCTTTTTCTTTCCATGTTTGGTGTATCTTAAATACAAACAAAGTGACTCCCCCGTGCCAGGTTACCCAGAAGGCCCCATTGTCGGCCGTGTGCCCTCTTGGTCCTGCTCCAGGGCACTTGAGGGGGGTAGGGCCATGGCTGGCAGCTTTGGCTTCACCCGCCTCACAGCAGGTACAGCAGGCAGCCTCCCTGCGTGGTGTCCTTTCTTCTCCTGTCCCATGGGCTTGAGTGTCATTTATTTTTCTGAACAGGACCTGCTGCAGCTACAGTATGAAGGAGTTGCAGTCATGAAGTTATTTGATAGAGCTAAAGTAAATGTCAACCTCCTGATCTTCCTGCTCAACAAGAAGTTCTATGGGAAGTAGTTGATGATTTGCTGCCAGCCCAGAAGGACAGAAGCAAGAAGCCCTCGGAGCTCCTTCTGGGATCTCTCTCCACCTCTGGAAGCCAACACCCAGCCCATGACGATGCCTCAGTCTGATGCATCCCAGAGCCCCATTTTAGCTCCTCTCGCTCTGGCGGGACATTTGCTGCCCTCTTCTCTTCTCATAGTGAAATTGTATTTCAGGCTTAGTCAACCCTCTGGTGTCTTCATTTTTTTCATGCTTAGGAAAGAGTGGAAACCCCACCAAAATCCTGGTTGCAGCCTTTGAAGCAGTTTTGCCGTCTTGTAAGTTTTGATGTTTGTTTTACTCAGCAATTAGGTCAATGAGATTCAAATTCTCTTTACACAGAAGTTGGCGCTCTTAGCACACAGGACACCAATGACAGTGCCGGTAATCAGCTGTTCGCCAGTTCTCTAGAAGTGAAGCTTTTTATATTTCTGTCCCTTCAGTAAAGTCAGAGGATACAGCAGATGGTTGATTCTCTCTGTTCTGTTTTCCTTTGTAAGAAGGAGCTCTAATACAAGTCATTGTATTTCTGTATTAAAATGAAGCAGTTTTAGAAAAAAAGGTATTTTCTGATTTCACCATTACATTTGGGCGATGCTGTTAGAGTAACCCCCGCCAGTGTGCGGGAGCGTCCCACTGGCCATCAGAGCTGGTTCGCTGGGTTGGGAAGAGGCTGAGGCACCACCCATGTCCAGAGATTGACCCCATTCAAGGCCACAGCCCACCCGCCTGCAGCAAGGAGCGGGGGGCCCTGGGGTGCGGTGTGATGGTGCCAAGTCTGGTCTGTCTGAAGATTGCCTTATGAGAGCATACATTTATTTCTTAAAATGTGAGTGATAGGAATTTTAAAGATTTATATAGTGCTTCAAAAGCCTTTAGAATATTGAGAAAAAGAGTTTTTAAAACTGATTTATCTGTATATCTGAACTCTTGAAACTTTCTTATTGCTGAAACACTAGGATCTGTCTGCACAGTTACAGAGACTCCTGCCTTATGTAGCTAAAACAAAAACAGCCAGCCCTATTATAGTTGATATTAAAATCCAAATTTCTTCCCATTCTTTTTCTTTTCTTGCTGCCCACATTTGTGCCTTTGTTTTATGAAACCCAGTTTTCTAGGCTTCATCAAAGTTCACGTCTAAACATTGAATTTAGAAAGCTGTTGGTCTTGGATAAAAAGCAATAAACTTTTTTTAAAAATCTGTTTATCCGGGAAAATAGATTGAAATCATGCTACTGAGCCTCTGTTTTCTCTGATGTTTTGGTTCAGTATTCTTTTATAAAACTTAAAAATCTAGCATTTAAAAATGTACTGATATAAAAAAAGAAAAAACAAAAAATATACTGATACATATTTAAGGCCAATATACTGTTTTAATTAATAATAAACTATGTGGTGCATCTCTGTTACAAGTCTTGGAGAAGTGGTTTTCGGCAGCATATCCTGGGGGTGGATGCGGCCCGCGGGAAGGAGTCTGTGGCACTGCCCAGACCTTGGTTTGTTTGGGTTAGGGTTAGGTTTAGGGTTACAATTTTTTAGTAAACATTTTCCCCAGATTAAAAGAAGATGCTGTCAAAACCAGCATCAACTCAAAAACCAGACTAACCAAAGTACATACCCCTTCCTCAGAAGACGACGCCCACCCCAAACGCTGGGCCGATTGCTGCCGGGAGTTGGTAATGAGCAGCGTTTACACCTCCTGTAATAAAATAGGATGTTTCAGCTTCTTGTCAGGATTATGCTTCCCTGAACACAGTTTCTAGTGCAAAATAGCCTCAAAAGAACTTTAAAAATTTTGATGAGAACCCTATAAAATTAGAAGTCTCCCCCCCCCCTGCCCAGCACTGAAGCCCGCGGTGCCCTGTGGTCGGCCGTGGCCCTCTGTCCATCCTCTCCTCCTCAGACTTCTGAGCAGCCACCCTGACATTGGCCATGAACTTCCTTCCGCCCAAGGATTCGGCTGCTGTCAGGTTGTTCCTACGCACACTGCCTTTGCGTCTCTGGATGAACTAAAGGGTCAGTTCCTGTTTGTGTTTTTCTGTTTCATTGTTAGCAATGAAACTGTCTCTAAACAGTGTTGACCAGAGATTTACCAACTAAAAACCATTGCAAAAAACAAACCCCTTCCTTTTAAAGGAGCAATCGAGCACATCTGCTATCAAACCACAGAATACTTCGGTGACCTTTTTTTTTTTTTTTTCAGACAGGCTCTTACTATGTAGTCCAGGCTGGGCTTGAGCTTGCGATGATCCTCCTGCCTCAGCCTCCTGAGTGCTGGGATTACAGGCGTGTTCCACCACACCTGGCTCTTCAGTGACCTTTAATGTGCCAGTTTAGCCTTTCATAAAGATTTATTAGGATTAAAGCGGTCTCGATGTAAAAAGAGGGGAGCCAACCAATGCCACCTAGTTCTGATTGGCTGACGGCTAGAAGTTCAAAGTGGCAGCCGTGCTCAGCACCGCTTCGTGGGCGGCGTCCCCGAGGGCTGTGGCTGTCCGGTGTGAGTCCCCAGAGCTGGGGGAGGGCGGGAGAAGGGAGGGCGGCCTCAGCGGGCAGCCGACGGGAGAGACGGTGCGGGCCTGATCTCGGCCTCTCGTCCTGCAGGGCCGCAGCTTCCGCTGGCTTCTTACCGGAAGCTGAGCTGTGTGTGAGCCGCCTCGCCTCACTGTGCCTCGTCAGGAGTCTCAGGAGTCGGGGAAACCGGATGAGCAGGAAGGCTGCGGGGCAGCCCGAGCGCCCTGAGCGAGACGCGGGCGAGACGGGGTCTTGCTGTGTTGTTCAGGCCGACCTCGAAGTCACTGTGTAGCCCAGGCTGGCCTCGAACTCGCAGTGATCCTCCTGCCTCAGTTTCCTAAGTGCTGAGATTCCAGGCCTGCGCCACCACACCCGGTGATATCCTCCACACATTTTCACAAGTTGGTTTGGTTTGGCACTGGGGATTGAACCCAGGGTCTACACGCTGAACTACATGTTTTTATTTTGAGGCAAGTTCTCACCAAGTTGCCCAGGCTGGGCTCAAATTCGCAAGCCTCCTGCCTCAGCCTCCTAGACTGCTGAGATCAATAGGTGCGAGCCACCACTCCCAACATGTCAAGTTTTATTTTTTAATGTTCAAATTGTAAAGTGTATAATTGCTTATATGGTGTAAATTTTGAGATAAAAGTTACCTCCTGAAAGTATCAGGTGGGGGCTGTCTTTTCTCGTTGCTGAGACAAAAATACTCAACACCCAAAGTTAGAGGAAGAAAAGTTTATTTAGCTCACAGTTTGTAGAGGTTTCCATCCTTAGTTGGCTGGCTTCAACGCAGGTGACATGGCAAACAGTTCATGGCGGGCAGAAGGTAGCAAAGCAAGCAAGCAAAGGATCTTAGCAGCTTCTTTCTGCCCCCTTTTATATTCTATCTAGTCTACCAGGATCAAATTGGTGCCAAATCAATCAGTGGACTGATTTAGTAATCACACGCCCTTAATCCCAGCATCACACACTCTAGATTCAGCCACCTCTGAAAAAGCCCACCTGTGACTGCATGAGACTTTGGGGGACATCTAGACACCATAGGATGGGGCTGAGTTAAAGTATTTGCCTAGCATATGTGAGGCCCTGGGTTCCATCTACGGCACCACCAAGGAAAAAAAAAGCAAAAAGAAGAAAGAAAATTACCTGATTTGGAAAAGGATTTATTACCCAGATCATCTCCATTCTCAGAGTTTGGGAAGGAGACAAGGACTTTACTATGACTGTTAATTACACTCATAACCCTTTGACTTAGAGACATCTTATTTAATCCAATACACTAAAAATGCCTGAGGAAGATAGAAATAATCCTTTGGCAGATTATGAAAAACGAATAACACAGAGGCAAGAGCACAGCGAGCTGTCACATGGCCACCCTCTGGTGCCAACAGTTGTCCACACAGGGTCAGATTTCACTTCCCTCCGCCCTCTCCCACTTGGGTTATTCTGACAGTCCCAAGACGCTTGCACTGAGTTACGTCCCTGGCCCTTCTTTTCTTTTTTGAGACAGGGTCTCTCTAAGTCACTAAACCCCTGGGGCTGGGCTTGAACTTGCACTCCTGCCTCAGCCTCCCAGATTGCTGGGATTACAGGCCTGCACCACACACCCAGCTTCTTCAATTTATTTATTATCGATCCTATAGGATCACAGTCTGGGTTTCTTATTAAATTCTTGTGCATCTGATTTAGTTTCAATCTTTTGGCAAGAATATTTCAGAATCCTCCCTCGCAACACATCAATGGCTTGTCTTCACGTAACATAAAGACTGACTGGATCCAGATGTTGGCAGCTTGACGCCTTCCTTATGAAGCTTCCTGTCAGGGCCAGGGGTGCGGCTTGGGTAGAGCACCTGCCTAGCGTGTGCACAGCCTGGGTCTGACCCCAGCACTGAAGAGAGAAAATCATTCCCATCAGCTCATATCTCATGGATTCACCGGCCCCTGCTAATGGCTGCCTAGATTTTTTATTCCATTAAGCATTACAAAATGGTGATATCCTATCATTCCTTCTTCCTTAATCAGAATTAAAAAAAAAAAACAAACCTTTCCTCTCAAAACCTATTTTGTGGGGCTGGGGATTTGGCTCAGTGGTTAGAGTGCTTGCCTAGCAAGCACAGGCCCTGAGTTCGATCCTTGCACCAAGAAAAGAAAAAGTGGGGGTGGGACACTTTTCTGAGTCCATAACAAAACAATTTTTTTTTTTTTTTTGAGGTAAGGTCTTGCCTATACTACTCCAGGCTGGTTTTGAACTCACTATGTAGCCCAGGCTGGCTTTGAACACATAGTTATCCTGCCTCAGCCTCCTGAGTGCTGGGATTACAGGCATGTGCCACCATGTCTGGCCAAAACAGTTTCTATCTTAATCATGCAGCTTACTGAAAGGGGAAAAAAAAGCCTCAATTCACAGCGTTTGCTAGTTCTGTGGATTAAGTACTTGCCTTACAGTGATGGTAGGCCGCCAATCTGATTGTGTATCGTTAGGAAGAGGTGCTGATAATCAGTCTCCTGAGTGTAAAAGAGCAAAATAAAAGATACATAGATAATAGGAAACAGAGACAGATCTTTTGCAAAAGAGAAGGGGACCAAGAGATGGAGGGTGGGGGAGGAAGGGGGTGAAAAAGGAATTAAGCCGTGTTATATCCGTGCACCAACTCCCCATGATGAGTGTCATCATTATGTATGCAAACACGCACTGATAAAAGTAAAAGCAGGGCTGGGGATTTAGATCAGCGGTGAGAGTGCTTGCCTCACAAGCACAAGGCCCAAGTTTGATCCCCAGCACCAAAAATAAAAAAAAAATTAAATTAATAAATAAAAAAATAAATCAGCACTCCCAGGATGAGGAGGAGCAACTGACAAATTCAAAGAGCAAGAAAAGGCGAGTCTGGGAGGTTAGCAAAGTGAAGTGGAGAGTATGCGGGTGGGAGGCTGCGGCTGGCTGGGCTGTGGCTCTTCTGTCCCCTCCGCTCGCCCTCCTCTGGCCCTGAGAAGCTGCCCCCTGCTGCACACGCACAGGAGCACAGAGGAGGGCCTGGCCCTGCCGGGACACTGAGAATTAGCTGCCTCCACCACAGCCTCCAGGCAACTCCCTCCCCCAAGGCCCTCAGGCCCATAGAGCTAAGGAGCCCCTGTAACTAGCCCCACGGGGTACTGTGTTTCCCCCAAACCCCGCCTCCTCTGTTAACTTCTCCTTAAATTACTCAGTTTGAGTGGCCACCTGTCCCCTGCTGGGACCCTGGCTGATACGCAAGTGGAACAATTAAGGCCTGAATTAAGGAGAGATTGGGTGGCCCCAATTGAGTTGTTAGGGTGGAAAGAGCAGGTCCCATCTGCATTGCCTGAGAACTTGCTAGAAATTCTCAGCCCCAATGGTGGTGTTTGCCTGGACTGTCATCCTAGCATCTGAGAAGCTGAGGCAGGAGGATTGTTCATTCAAGATGAGCCTAGTGACTTAGCAAGAGCCTGGCTCAAAATTTAAAGAAATAAATAAGAAGACCAGGGCGAAGGGTCTGGATTCCATCCTCAGTGCGGGGGGGGGGGGGATTCTCAGTTCTGTCAAAGACTTGCTGAGTCAGAATTTGGAAGTGGGGCTCAGCGATCTGTTTTAACAAGCTCTCCAGTGCCTCTGATGAAACGTCAGATATGAGCGCCACCGTCTAATGCAAGAGAACATTGATTTCTTCCTCTCTCTCTCTCTCTCTCTTTTAGTGGGGCATTCAGCTCCCTGTATCCAGGTACAGCTGTGAGGCTAAATTCTTTTCAGTGGGATAGAGGGAGGCTCACATGGTGGCTCTGGGAACCTTGTAAGAGACAGAACAAATCAGGTGTGGTGCACATAACCCCAACTATTCAGGAGGCTGAGGCAGGAAGATTCCAAGTTCAAGGCCAACCTAGGCACCCTGTTTCAAAATTTAAAAAATGAAAAAGGACCAGGAGTATAGCTTAGTGTTCCCTGGGTACAAGCCCTAGTACAGAGGAGGGAGAGATCGAGAGAGA